>CAUJBZ010000492.1:0-150541 GCA_963082915.1 Dolichopus griseipennis | reverse complement strand
ACTAAGGCGGTCACGCTGATCACAAATATATATACTTTTCCATATCTAGCTCGCTTCCTTTAGGTGGTTACAAACACCATACCAAAGTTAATATACCCCTTTACCTATTCTATAGGTGTAGGGTATAAAAAAAAGGAATATATATATAGAACAAAAGAAGTAAATTTAGTTAATTCCTAAATTTTTGTAATTAAAAAAAAAAAAAAATATTTGTGATTGCAAAATTAGTACTTTTTCCCATATTTCTTGTATAAATATTTGAAAATAAATATTATTATACCCTACACCTATAGAATAGGTAAAGGGGTATATTAACTTTGGTATGGTGTTTGTAACCACCTAAAGGAAGCGAGCTAGATATGGAAAAGTATATATATTTGTGATCAGCGTGACCGCCTGAGTCGATATAGCCATGTCCGTCCGTCCGTCCGTCCGTCCGTCCGTCCGTAGGCACGATAACTCAAAAAATAATGGAGCTATCTTGATGAAATTTTAACTGTAGGTTACTAGGACTGAAAGTACGGCGGGGATTGCATATGGGCGAAATCGGCCCATGGGTTCGGAATCTGGACCTTTTAATCGGTTTCAGGGCTAACGAACAAATATAAAAAATCACGATAACTCAACAAGTAATGACGCTATCTTCATCAAATTTGTGCTGTAGGTTACTAGTAATGAAACTACTTCGGGAATTGCGTAAGGTCGGGATTGGACCATGGGTTCGGAACCTAGAACTTTTTGATCGAATTTTGGCCAAATGAGCATAATTCCGAAACTAATAAAGATAGAACCTCCAAATTTAGTATCAGGGTGTCCCTTCCTATTTCCTAAGTGTCTTGTGAATTTGGGTCCCATTGGAGTAGCGGGTCGGGAACCAGCCACACATTTCCGAAGACCTTAAAGCATATCTTTAAAATTAATAAAGATAACAACTTGAAAAAATGTAGAAGCTTCCAATTTGCCACAAGGGTGTTTTTTACTATCTTTTGTGTGTTCCCCTAATTTGGGATCAATTGGAGTGGTGGTTCTGTACCCCTCTCAGACCTCCCAAGTTTTAAAGGCTTATAATCGAAATTATTAAAAATAATTACTTAAAATTAGGATAGACCGTTCAAATTGTGTACAAGGGTTAACTAGTACTATAAGTACAGCGCGGACTATATAAGGGCGAAATCAGCCCAACGGTTCGAATTCCGGACCTTTTAATCGATGTCAGCGCTAACGAACATATATAAAAAATCACGATAACTCAACAACTAATGAGGCTATCTTCATGAAATTTGTGCTGTAGGTTATTGGTAATGAAACTATGGCGGTGATTACGTACGGTGAGGATTGGACAATGGGTTCGGAACTTAGAACTTTTTGATCGAATTTAGGCCAAACGAGCATAATTCCGAAACCAATGAAGATAGAACCTCCAAATTTGGTATCAGGGTGTCCCTCCTATTGCGTAAGTGTCTTTGAAATTTGGGCCCCATTGGAGTAGTGGGTCGGGGACCAGCTACTCAGTTCTTACGACCTTAAAGCATATTTTCGAAACTAATAAAGATAGTAACTTGAAACAAATGTAGAAGTTTCAAATTTGGCCCAGGGTGTTCTTTACTATTTCTTGCGGTCCCCCTAATTTGGGATCAATTGGAGTGGTGGTTCAGAACCTCTCTTGGACCCCCCAATGTGTAAAAACTTATCATCGAAATTAATAAAACTAGTATCTTAAAATTAAGATAGAACGTTCCAATTGTGTATATGGGCGAAATCGTACCAAAATTTCGGGTTCTGGAACCCTTGAAAAGTTCAAGGACTAACAAACATATATCTTAAAAACACCATAACTCAAAAAATAATGCCGGTATTTTGATGAAATTTAACACTAGGTTACTAGTAATGAAAGTACCATGGGAATTAGTTGTGGTCGAGTTTAATTTCGAAGCTAAAGAATATATTGCCTATGTCCTATGTGTCTCCGAAATCTAGACTTAATTGTAGTGGTTCAGCTATGTTCAAAGGAACTTGCTGCATTTATGTAAAATGTATTTTTATATTTAAATGAATTATATGAAAAGGTCTAAATTTGTAATTGTATTTTAGAAATACATTTATTGCATATTTTGCGTTTATAAGCTTTTCTATTAGGTATATTAACTAACCATTTAAAATAATTGCAATTTTTAAAAATTTGGATTATTAAATATATTATGCTTTAATTATCTTTTTATCACAAAATTTAATAATTAGAATTTTTTCATTTTGTAATTGAATTGGAATAAATATATTTTCATTTATTTCAAGTTTGTTTGTTTTTTAATATTTTTAAATAGATAAATTAGTAAGAATTTGTAGTATTTTTTAATAGATAGTGTAATTAGAAAATGTTTTTAGTATTATAAAGTTAATTTGGTTAGCTTTGTCTTACGATCAAATTAATAACAGCTTTTATGGTGTTAAAATGACTTATGGATATGTCCTTAAATTTGAACCAAATAGGTGTAGGGTATTTCTAAGTCGGTTGCACCGACTGACTGTTGCTTTACTTGTTTTTATTTAATATTCAAACCTTTATGAAAAATGTCCTGTTTTGTATTTGGTTTCGATTTGTAAATATAAATGATTGTGTTTTACAATTTTTATAATATTTTTATTTTTGTTTTTATTTTTAACCCCTTCACTACCTGATGAAGATTATCCCAGGAGATTTAACCCTAAATTGTCCTTTTTTTTTTACTTTGTAAAATCGTCCTTTTGGATCTTTGCATAAATAAATAACATTTGTTATTTTCTTTATTTTATTTTATTTTTTCTGAATGAATTTAGTTAGTGGTGTTCTACCATGAAAATTATGCTCTCGCTCCATTGTACTTTTAAAATTTTGTTCTTTTGATTATTTCCTTAAAAAATAAAATAAGAGAAAAACTTGATAAAATGGTTAAGTTTTTATATTTATTTATAATAATATTATATTATGTATATTATATTAACTACATCAACTGTTAGTTTGAACTTTATATCCTTTATTTGGTCCTTATTTTGTTCTTGTTGTTTTCCCCCCCATTTCGTAAAAAATTCAAATTTAATAACCTTTAACAATAATCTACACAAAAATTGAATCGAATTTTACAAATAAAATACAAATTATATTTATTGAATTTGTTTGTGTTTTTTCTAAATTGGGGAGAAACTAACACTGTTCCGACGAAAGTATTTAAAATTGACTGCTCTTTTTTAATTAATTAATTTCTACCACAACTTCTAGTCCTTGACCGGAATTTGAAAATAATAAGTTTTTTTTGTAGAGTGAACAAATTTTAGCGGGAACCAATTAATATTTTAAGAAACTGGGTATCCTAATCTGTGTTACCCAATCTAACCTAATCTATAACGGTTTAAAAGTTAAGATTTGGTCAAACATTTTAGGAGACTTTCATTTGGCTCAAAGAGTCCAGTTGAAAATTAAACAAAAAACGTTTACAAAAAAAGATTAATACTAAATGTGTCAAATCTAAGCGCATTAAATTCCAAAAGTTTCGTAACAGAGACAACACCACCGTCAAAGTGGAAGTAACGCAGTTAAAGTAATATACAAAATTTAATGTAATCATTCAAACCTTTTTTTAAAGCCATAGGGCAAAATAATCTTTAAGAAAGTCTTGTTCCGAAATGGGTTAAAAGAGCTTTCCAAAAACTTTTTAGGCTTACCTTTGAGTTTTATTTGGTAAGTTTTCTCTAAATTTCGGCACAATTAATACGCTTACAATAAAACTTTTACCAATCGTAGTACCAATTTTTCAAGACCTTTGCCTATATTGCAGCATATCCACAAAATTTGAAATCTTATATTTGAACAGTACTACCAAACTGTTCCCAAAACAAGGGCTTTTGTTGGGCCCAAAACAAGATATAGATACCTGGAATATGTCAACCAGCTGCACCATTTACAAAGCAAAAAAAAAAATTTCAAGTCATGTTACAATAGAAAAGCTTCTTCAAGTTTTCAAATAGTTTTAAGAGTTTCTGAATTATGACTTGAAAGTTTTTAGAAAAGTTTTCGCGAATTTCTGAATCTATTGGAAATCGGTTTCAATTATTTAACGACCTTAACTATACGGCTAATGAAAACTTAAATTTAATAGAAGCTCCTTTTATTACCGACTGCAACGCATTTTACTACAGCTTAAGGCTAATGCAATTCTTTCAGAATTTAAGAATCTTTAACAAAATTATCAATTGAATTTGACACATTTTTTGACATTATAGATGTCAGAAAAGCTGACAACAATTCCATCAAACTTAAATTAATCTACGGATTCATATTAGTATGAAAACATAATCTAAATAAATAAAGGACTTTCAATTCCTTGTTTATTTTCTAAATTCAACTTAATTTCAATTTAAAACAAATGTAAAAAATTAAGAAAAAAAATAACTCAAAATTGTTTCCAACCAGGTGGATGTTTTTAATGAAGTTTATTCCTTTTTTTTTTTTGGTCCTTATGTTTTTCTCTTAATTTTATTTTATTTTTTTTCATAATTTCCGGTTCCGTATTTTGATTTTTTTTTTTTTTTTTTTGTATTTATTCAAAGTTTGTTTTTTATTTTCATATCATCTAAACTGTAAAGTAAACTTTTGAATAAACTGGATGGAAAATGATGGTGTCAATTAGTTTGACTTCTTGAAATGAAAAAAATTCCTAGTTTTTGTTAATATTAAGGAATTGAGGAAGAAAATTTTAGCAAGAATAAACGAACGTCCGGAAACAATTCAGCCGTGTCAAAAAATATTCTTTGTCGTGTTTAATATCCTGTCAATAACATTTGGTGAAGATTTGTTTATTTTTTTAATTTTTTTTCAACAGATTTGTATGGTAAAGAGTTTTTTTTTGTATTTGTAATTAACTTTACAAATTTTTTAAATAAATTTATTAAAAAACTATGGTTAAATAAATGAAAAAAAAAACCGGAAATTAAAAGAAATTCATTTAAAATAAGTATTGATGGATTTTATTAAAAATGTATAATATTTGTAAGGAATTTGTTTAAATTAAATAAATCATCTTAATAAATTTGCCGGATGAAATTAAATTAAACCTGAGATATTAATATAATTTTTAAAAAAACTTGTTGAGTTGATTTTATTATAAGATTTGTCTATATGCCCAGTGAATTTGAAGTTTTAATAATTTTATAAATTATGATTTAATTAAAATACATCATGAATTGTTTAGCTTCTTCTTTCAAACCTCTGCGGACTTGAACCTTCCATTCTTCAACTAGTTGTGCGCTTCATAGTTGCGCATAACAAGTTTTGATTTCATGATTTTATTTCTATGTTACTCGGTGACGAATCATATGGCTTCTATTTTGCATCTCCATCTTACATTGTCTACTGCTTCTGCTTCTTGCATTCTACTTGGAGAGATTGCATTGGTTAAGTTCGTTTAGTACTGTAAGTATCCAGATAATATTTCGACAACTGCGCCTTCTACTTCAATGGTTTTCCCATTCCAAGATCTTTTCTTAGCGTATAACCTATCCAGCTTTATTTTGTGTTTCCTTGTTACCTTAGTATGTGTTCTTCTACTGCAATTCCCTATAGATCTTACTTGATTTTTCTATCAGGCCAGGTCAGAATATTCTGCATATGATGCGCAGACACTTATTAATGAAAATCTAAAGTATCTGAACTGAATGTTTCATTTCTATACATAAGCAAACTTTTTACACAAGCATTGAAGATCCTTAGTTTTGTTTTTCTGGAAATCTGGGTGTTTGCGCATACAATCGTCCGTACTTAAACTAATTTATATACATTGATATACTCTTTCTTCCACTTGTCTCTTTTATACCTCTAGTGTTTTTAACAACAATCAGTACTTTATTTTTCGAAACATTAGTTTGAAAATTTATTTAAATAATAAAAAAACCCAATGAAATTCAAAATGCAACCCTTCGAAACATGAAATACAAAACAAACGTCTAAAATAAAATATGAATCTGTTTCTGATATTAAAAATCAGATTAACATTTAAATTTCCAAATTTAAATAAACTTTGGTCCCCAAAATAAACTCTTAAACACTAAATAAATCGCTCATTGGTAATAAATCGCAGTAGGTCTTCCACCACCAACTATAACCACTTTACTAAAAATAACTAATGACACCTAAAAAAAACATCATTAATTTAATTTGACTTTTTTTTTAATACGAAACTAATTAATATTTTAAAATTTCATTTTAATTTCTGTAAATTACAAATATAAACATTGTTAGCTTACAACAGAATTCCCCCACTATCCAAAAAATTACCTCAAATTAATTTTATTTTTTTTACAAAAATTTAATTTCACGCTCTAATAATTGACTTTTTTCTAATTTTAAAACTCTTTTAATTTTTATTTTTTTTTTTTTAATTTTAGGTCTAAAATTACCACAATTAAAGATAAATCTACTAAAACTAATTATTCTTTCAAAAAAAAAACATTAAAAAAAAACAACAAAAAAATGGTAATTAAACTTCTCACCTGATGATCATTATTTAATCTGAATGTCATATATCCATATGAATTCATTCCCCTAATGATATTCTACGAGTATATCATTAAAATCCAATTCAAATAAAATATTTATATTGCATACTTATAATATACTCTAACACTCATACATACATACATATATTTTGTTGCTTAATTATTATTCATTAATTTTAGATTTACCATATAATCCACAACAACATTTTTTTTTTGATTTCCCACACAATTTTTAACTGTGGAAACGTGCGGTACGTAATAGCCAACCAACCAACAAAAGCAACAGAATCCAACCATTAGTATCCCAATTTTTAAAAAAAATCAGAAATAATTTTATATCTCTTCATAATAATGTGTGTGTGTGTGTGTGTGTGTGTGTGTGTGTGTACATACCAAGTAGAAGAATAGCTAAAATCAAAAACCATTAACGTACTTTTATTATTCATTAATAAAAAAAAAAAATAACCATCATTTCACTGCTGTTTAAAATTTTTATATCCATCTCTTTCCAACACATTAAATTAATTGTTTTAAATTTTTTTACTTTTTTTATGTTTCTTTTTTTAGTATTCGGTCACAAATTGCACAAAGTATATACATACAAACATATATTAACTCACAATAGTAGACATTTTAACCATCTTTTTGCATAATTAAAGCTATTAATCAAACATAACCTTTTTTTTGGTTTTTATTCAAGCCATGCCAAAACGCCCCCCTTAATCAATTGTTAACCCTATCCAATTTATTATATTTGAATCATACCAATTCATATATGTATATGCATTCAATCCAATACACACGCACACATTTTTATAGAAAAAAACACAAAATAACCGAAACACATATTGAAACTTACACATTAAATAACATTTAATTGAGTACGAAATTATGTATTATGTGTGTTGAAAAGAGATGGAAATATTAATATTTAATGTTTTTTTTTCTCTCTCTCTCTCTTTTATAAGTAAATTGTCCTTGATTCCGGACATAGAACACATATATATAGAGAAATTGTGTTGGTAATTTACAATGCCTCAACCACAATTTTATACATGATGTTCATGTTATATATATGTATGTTTGTAACATAGGTATCAACGTTATCCAACGTTACCTTACATGTGAATATTGTGTACCATATCGAAATGCATTTCACTCAAGAACACCCATGTTCTTTTTAAACAAGATATATAGACCCCTACGACAGTTGAATTGTATAACTTAAAAGTTGATTGGTAGCATGACGTTTGCATATGTGATACAAAATATTTGCTTCCTGTTAACAGCATGACATCATCACATACATTTAAACATGTATAGGTATACTGACTACTGATGGAGTATGGTCAGTATATGGTAGAAAAGGGATCTAAAAATTATAGGCTTTATAAGTTTATATAGAATGATGGGGATTTAATTTTTTTTAAATTTATATAGTCATAAATTTAAGTTGTTTTTTTTTCAAGTCACCCTTTCCGGGGTTTGATAAAGGGTTTTAACGGATTTTTTAAGGGACATAAGATAAAATATACATATAACAAATATATATATGTTTACTGTTTATTATTCTTAATTGAAAATTATTAAAAAATTTTATTTGTAAGGTCCAATTTTTTATAAAAATTTAAATTGAATTAAAATGAAATACAATTTAAATATTTTATAAACACTAGACGAGTTCTATATCTTGCAACTCAACCTTGTATATGCAAGAGTTCAGAATTGATCTGCATCAAATATTATTCTCGAAAAAAGTCAATGACCTTAGATCCTAGAAGTTAGAAATTCGGTTTAATCTATATATATATCGGATTTTGGGCTGATTGCAATACTTTGCCTATACAACGTGCACAAGAAAATAAAAATTAAAGAACACCCAAACTCATTAGTGTACAAATTCATTAATTTCATTGTTACGCCGTTTTTATTTTCCACCGTTTATTAGTTGATTATTGTATTATCTGTACAGGATGTGTGGGAAGAATAAATACGTATTTACTTTTATTGTTAATAATTGTAAAATTTTAAAATTTATAATTCTAGGCACAATTTTGTTTCTTTTTTTAAATTGTAGGTGAAAAATTATCACCCAGAATTACCTGTATGAGATTTCTCTGCATAGATTTAACATACAAATAGTCCTTTTAGTTCTGAGTGTTGGAATCAAAAAACTTATACAATTTAAAATACAAAGTACGTAAATTGCTGAAATGAGAGACAGTTCTTCTTTCTGTTAACCTTAATCCAGCAATTTACTTTTACATTAAAATACACTTTTAAATGCAAAAGATCTAACATAATTTTTTTATTTATGAGATTTTAGGGGGCTAGTTTTACTTTTAATAAAAGTATATTATAAAAAAAATAGTTTATTTTATTTTATTTTTTTAAATTACATAGTACTTATGATTATTACTTATCCTATGACATTTCACTTTTATATTTTTAACATATATTTTGTTACTGTTTTAATGTGCGTTGATTGCTGTATGGAATACTGTTCTTCTCTTAATTAGTTCCAACTTTTTTATCCTTTTTAGTCGTTTTGTTAATGCTTCATTATCCTGGTGCTGGAGAACCCCGATATTGCCGTGTTGATGTAGTCTTTGCTGGTGACTTTGGGGACAAACTTGCATATTGAAATTCAGCCTTCACCAACAGCAACTATTTTAAATTTATTGGTTTCAAATTACAATTTTTTATATATAAGAGTAATTCCCCATTTCGGAGTTTTTCATTGAATAAAATTTATATTTCATTACAAAATGAGTTCATTTTCCTTTAGACTCTGCATTAATCAGGATTTATAACTAAATATATGACAATATTTATACTGTCATTTAAGTTTTTTTTTACTTTTAATTTTAAAATGTGTACATCAAAAATTTATTACCCATTTCAAACAATATTTAACATAAATATGTCCGGAAAATTTTATTCCTTGTTTTGTTGTTTTTTTTATTCCTTATTTAGTGTGTTTTTTTTTTTTAAGGAATCCTTCATGTCCAATTGTGTCCAATTCTAAATCATTTCCATACAACAAAATAAAATTCTAAAACAATTTAAAGACAATCTGATACGGAAGGTTAAGTAACTTTCCAAATGAATTTCACCCTCTTTAAATTTAGTCACTTCTGTTTTAAGTCTTATTTAAATTTTAGGTACAAAACTTCACATTAAATCATTTAATTCCGTCGTTGGTCCTTTAGAAACATTAAAAGCTTTCGAATGTCAACAATATCATGTTTTAGAAACAAAAAAAAATCAGCAACGACTCTTGAAAAAAATGTAGCAAAAAAAAACTAAAGTTTAAATTTATTAAAAACATGTCCCATTATTATGTCATTGTTATTTTGATATCCTCGTACCGAAGGACATTCATAAATAAAAAAAAAACGCACTTTTCAATTTTTATGTTTTTCATATTTTTTTTTTTTGTATCTTTCTGACGATTATTTAAAAAAAAAAAAAACATAAAACATAAAACAACAACAACATAAAAAATTATACAGGACGCATGATGACGGCTGTTAAATTATGTCAAACGATTTGATGAATTACCCCTAGTCATATTTTGTTTTAATTCTTTTATTTTTGCACAATTTTCTTTATTTTTTTTTTCACTGGCTCCTGATTTTTTTGACACAATATACTGGTCTGGTCTTCATATTATACCCCCTTGCAGACCAACCGGGTAAAAAAAATCCCTCTCATTTAAATTGTTTTAACCGTTTTTGTGACTTGGAATGTTTTTTTAATATCATTTGACTGAACCAAATGGTCATTTATTATACGAATCATATGTAAGAAAATTAAAAAAAAAATGCAAAAACATAAAAAGGATATTAAACAAGAAAAACAGGAAGTTTTGTTTTTTGTTAAAGGATTCATTTATTATTGGAGAATTTTAATAACTTTAATCGTAGCGCTAATGATATAAAATTTGCATGTAAGGACAAAAAAAAAAAACCAACCGGATTCATATAAAAAGCAATTTTAAATGAAAAATAAGGAAGTAGGTAAAAAACTGAAGGATAAAATAACGGGAATTTCCGAGAATTTAATAATAAAGCGCTTTTATTAACAGGAATTATATTATATTCAATATCTAATTGTTTTATGAAATTGTAAGAATCACACTTTCTTGAATTTTTAATAAAGTCGGTTAAGTTAGCCCAAACCATTAGATCAAAGGCAAATTATTAGAAGTTTTGGACTGTCACCCTTGAAAGAACAAAGTGTAAAAGAAACTTCCCACGAAATTAATTTTAAATCTAAATCCATTCATAGATTGTTGTATCATCTATATATATAAAAATGAAAGTTTGTTTATTTGTTTGTTTGTTTGTTTGTTTGTTTGTTTGTTTGTTTGTTTGTTTGTTTGTTTGTATGTAGCGAGTTGGCTCCTAAACTGCCCAGCCGATTTTCATGAAAATTTGTAAATAGAGGTTTTTGGGTACGGAAGGAAATCGTGGCCCAAAAATTTTGCTCTAACGGACCGCCAAGTTGGGGCTGTGGTGCAAGTATTTAAACTTCTTTGTTCTAAAATGAAAACGGTTTGACCGATTGACTTCAAATTTTGTATAAGTGATGCTCTTTGAGAATTGAGTAGACACTATTAAGAATTTTGGAATTTGTTAACCCATGTCGGGCCGACGGGTGGTCAAAAAAAATTTTGGGTTCAAATTTTGTCCGATTTTACGAAAATCTGCTTTGGCTTAAAAGAAAGCCCCAAAAAAAATTTTGTTGAGTTTCATTAACCCATTGCGGCCCAACAGCTTTTTATAGGTTTTTTCAATACTTTACTCTAAATTCGAAACGGTTTGACCAATTGACTTCAAATTTTGTATACGTGATGCTCCTTGAGGATTGAGTAGACACTATTAACAGTTTTGGAATTTGTTAACCCATGTCGGGCCGACGGGTGGTCAAAAAAAATTTTGGGTCCAAATTTTGTCCGATTTTACGAAATTCTGCTTTGGCTTAAAAGAAAGCCCCAAAAAAAAATTTGTTGAGTTCCATTAACCCATTGCGGCCCAACAGCTTTTTATAGGTTTTTTCAATATTTTACTCAAAATTCGAAACGGTTTTACCAATTGACTTCAAATTTTGTATACGTGATGCTCCTTGAGAATTGAGTTGACACTATTAACAGTTTTGGAATTTGTTAACCCATGTCGGGCCGACGGGTGGTCAAAAAAAATGTTGGGTCCAAATTTTGTCCGATTTTACGAAATTCTGCTTTGGTTAAAAATAAAGCCCACACAAAAATTTTATTGAGTTGCATTAACCCATTGGGGCCCAACATCTTTTTTTGGTTTTTTCAATACTTAACTCTAAATTAATAACGGTTTGACCGATTTTCTTCAAATTTTGTATACGTGCTCTCCTGTGAATATTGAGTTGACACTATTAACATATTTGGAATTTGTTAACCCATGTCGGGCCGACGGGTGGTCAAAAAAAATTTTGGGTCCAAATTTTGTCCGATTTTACGAAATTCTGCTTTAGCTAAAAAGAAAGCCCACACAAAAATTTTATTGAGTTGCATTAACCCATTGCGACTCAACAGCTTTTTATAAAGTTTTTGGTTACTTTACTCTAAATTAGAAACGGTTTAACCGATTTTCTTCAAATTTTGTATATGTGTTCCGTTTGAAATTAGAAGAATTTTGAGAATGAAATTAGCTCTTTTTACAGACTTGCAATTGGTTAACTCATGCCGACCAGACGATTGACAAAAAAAAGATTTGGAAGAAAATTACGTCCAATTTAGCGCAATACTGCTTTGCCCAAAGAGAAAGTGTAGTTCCGTTAACCCAATAGGGCACAGTGGATTTTATAGATTTTTGCGTTACTTAACTCTAAATTAGAAACGATTTGACCGGTTGACCTCAAATTTTATATGAGTGAAGCAACTTGAAAATGGAGTTGAGTATGTTAACAGTCGGTCCTACGATTGGTCAAAAAATTTTTTTGTAAGTAAATTACGTCAAACTTTGGAAAGTAGTTTGTACTGCTTTTAATTACAAAAAGTTTCAAAAATTACTAGAATAATCCTAGAAAAATCGTTTTAAAAAGATTGCTTTGATACATTTTAAAATTTACATGTGTAAACCGTGTGTAATTTTTGTGTTAACATTTTGCAGTAACATCAACTTTAATTAAACCTCCATTGAGAGGCGCAGCAACGCGCACCGGGTATTAGCTAGTAGACGATATAAAGGTTTTGTTAACAGAGAAATCCAGGGACGGACTGACAGACAAATTGTTAAATAAATCTGAATTTTACTAAATATTATCGAAATTTTTTTAAAATGAAAGAAAATATCAGAATTTTTTGAGTATATATACGAAAAATGTGTTGGCATATAATAAATTAATGATATAATTAACATATTAGCAAAAAAATGAGTTAAAGATTAACAGTCAGCTGCTATATATAGGATAATACCCTTTTTTTTTTCAAAAAAATTAAAATTGTTTTCTTATAGTTGAACAGTTTTATTACAAACATAAACTGCATTTACTCACAACCATTGATGAATCTGTAGGTACAACCTATTTAAACAGATGCTAATGATGGTCAGTGCTTTAAGTTACTCTAACCAAGCCTAATAAAACTGCAATACAAGTTTTTAACACAGTTTAAAAATAATTTCCTTACAAATATTTTATTACCGAACAGACTTGCGATCGGAATAAATGAAAAGATTAAAAGGTCAGTACAAAATAGCGAATCAAATCGGAACTAAAGATATCTGAAGTCATTTGTAAGATATTTTAAATTTGAGCAAATATGGAATTCATAAAGTTATTTTCTTAAATTCTATAATCAGAACAGTCCAAAATAATCTCCTCCAATTTTATTAAAATCTGCTGATGTCTCATCTCCCTAACGAAGCTTCGTTGTTTCTCGACCTCGCCTTCATTATGGTGTGGCTTCAAATATTCTCTTGACCGGCGCATCAGTTAAAATCCGCTTTGGTTTTTTATGACCATATTAACGTCATTATACAATTCATGGAGTTCAGCATTATATTTTCTATACCAGACCGAACTCTTATTTACAGGACCATATATCCTACGCAGAATTTGTTTTTCAAAAATACCTAATACCAACTCACTTGTTTGTGGCAGTGTCCACGATTTTGAACTGTACAGGAAAACTGGAATTATGACCGTTTTATACAGTTGCATTTTAGTATTTCGTGATAGGAGTTTTAAGCTAAGCTTTTTTGACAAACTGAAATGACGACGATTGTTCTAATGAATCTTTAAAACCATACGCTTAACTGAAAAGTCTTCTACAAAACAGATTGTTAAAAAAAGCCTTAAAAATTAAAAATTGGAAACACCCACATTACATTTTATAAGTCCATAGACCTAATAACCTTTATAGTTACAATCTCAATAAAAATATTCTTTTAATTAAATTATATTATTAAAATTCCAATATATCTTTGTATGACCTTTTTAAACTTTTGTATAATAAATACAATTCAATAATCAATTTATTTTGACATTATAATATAAACTCAAAAGTCAAAATAAAATTTTCAATTTATTTTCATTTGTAAGACTTGTAAACTCTTAACTTCTACTATTTTTGTCTGGATAGTTTCTTGTTTTAAATCCGCCCTTTTTCTTTTGTTGGATGTACTTTACTTACCATATATGACCACTTGAACTTTACTTACATGTTTACGTAATAAAATCTATTCACAAAAAAATGTTTATTTATTTAGGAATATATCAAAGGTCAATTTTATAAGAATTTGTAAATAAATTTCCTTATTACAATTATGCAATTTTCAATCAGAGTAATTGAAAAAAACTCCCCTAAAATAAAATGCGAAGGAGAAACATTAACATTCCCAGTAACTTTAATAATAAAATAACTTTAAAATATTCACCCTAAAATTTAAATTCAAAAACTGGTAATAAAATATTCTTATATAGTTTCTAAATTAAATTACAACATAAAATACAATTGAAATATTAAATTGCTATTTATAAGTCATATGAGACTTTTAATTTTTAATTTGTAAAACAATGTCCCAAGAGATGAATTTAAATATTAATAATTTATAATTCTATTCCTGACACACTAAATCAATATCGGTAATTTTATTTTATTATAAAATATTTTAATTTATCATGAAATTAATAAACTCTTATTAAATTAATATAAAATTTTAGCAGTAGATTTAGCATGCAAAATTTAATTAACAACTCAATTAAATAATAGGTTATTTTATTAATTTGGGTGACCATATGATGTTCAATTTGAAATTTTTAGATATTAAACTTCAATCAAATTCATGAAGTTTTGTGAGGGATAGCAAATGACTGTTAGTGTATTATGGGGTTAAAATTGTCATTTGAAAATAAGATTGAGAATATTAATCAAAAATTGATGGTAGAGCTTTTGCATTTACATGTGTTTTAAGATAAAAGTAAATATGAGCGAAAGTTCTTCTTTCAGTTAATCTTAATCCAGCAATTTACTTTTATATATTTTATTGAATATATTATATTATATTTTACTTAAACAGTAACGAATTCCCAAGATCTACCTTCAATATTTTATTTTCTACATTTTAGGGGACTAGAAATACTTTAATAAAAGTATATATTGAAAACAATATTTATTTTTTTTTATTTTGCTATATAATTTGACAGTTGTATGGATATCTAAACCTAAAAATGCTTAAGCGCTATAAAACATGTTACCAAAGTATTCCTTATTGTGGTAAAAAAAATTAAATAAAAAAAAAATTTTTTTTCAATATATACTTTTATTAAAGTAGTACTAGCCCCCTAAAATGTAGAAAATAAAAAATTAAAGGTAGATCTTGGGAATTTGTTACTGTGTTAAAATAAAAATGAATTGCTGGTATAAGAAACAGTTCTTTTAATGTTTGAAAACTTTTAAGCTTAAAATGTTGAAAATTTTCATTAACCAAAAATTGATGGTAGATCTTTTGCATTTAAAAGTGTTTTAATATAAAAGTAAATTACCGAAGAGAGACAGTTTTCTTTCTGTTAGTCTTAATCCAGCAATTTACTTTTATATTAAAACACAAAAAAAAATTTTTCGTCTTTTAAGGAGGATCGAACTCAGATCTATTTATACTCTAAGCCCTTTTGCTAGCCACTGAACCATACAATTCTTATAAATTTACGGTCAAATTTCTAATATAAATGTATCACTAACTGACAGAATGAAAAATAAAGCCAAAGACACAGGCAAGTTCAATTTAAAGTATATAATATATTTGATATTAAACAATTTTCTGCAATTTTTTAATACTCAATTCCAATTTATTTTATCACAAAATTATCTATTCTCACATTTTTTGCTTTCTTGTACAAATGTTTATTGAAATAAAAATTTTAATTTAGACTCAGACTTTCTTTGTTTAATATTACAAACTCTTATACACTTTCTTTCGAACTTACGCATTTTTTCCATTAAGCTTGCACTAATATTGTACCATACACGTACACCATATACAAGATTTGGATTAATTGCCTTTATCAATTGAGTATTTTACATGATCAATGAAGTTTAAATTTCGACGTAAATGAATTCCAAAATATTTAACGAATTTTTTGTACGCGAGAGTTGACATAGGCGTTTTAACTTTAAGTTTTTTTTTCAATTTTTTCTAATGTCTCAACTAGTTCTGCGAATCGTATTACGGAATAATATGGTTTCACATTTACTGAAGTTATTTTTTAATATCCATATCTTGCTAAAAAATACTCCTAAACAATGTTAAACATTTTTGTAAATCGTATTGAATACTATTTACTCACAGAGTCCTTCATAATTGTTGATTACGAATCCAACGTAAAAATTTAAAATTTTAATTTTTTAAATTGCATATCTATAGGCTATTCAAAATTTTCAATTAAAACTTCAGTGGTATATTATTTTTTTAATATTTTAGATAGCTTTTTAAATAGCTTTTTAAATAGCTTTTAATTTATTATATTTTAATTAAAATATTTCTAATAATTTAAAACTAAAAGAAACGTGTGAAAAAATCCCCCCCTCATTCATTTTATTAGTTATTTGTATTTGTGTTGTATTAATATCACTGGGGAATTGTTTTGGTTTGTTTTTCCTTACTTAAAAGTTAAATAATACTTATAAAAATATTTTTTTAAGATAAAAATTTCTTGATTATTTGCATAAACAAAAATGAATATAAATATTGTTGACTTAAAATATTAAAATGGATTAAAATGCATCCCCATCAATTTGAAAGTAGAAAAATAGAGATGAGCAAAAAAAAATTTTTATATCCAATGAAAGTATTCTTGAAAATAAGTAAAACAATACGAGAGTCAGTGAAATTAAAAGTATGAGCGTTGAAAACAATAGAATGAAGGAAATTTGAATTTTTTGAATTCATAGAATGAAATATTCAAAGTTATAAAATTCTATAGGAAGGACATTATGGCCTCTTAAATTTTAAGTTATTTGTTTGTTTATTTTTCTGAAATGGATTTTATTTTTGGAAACTTAAAAAAATTGAATTAAGAATGAAAAATGTTAAGATTTTGAGTAAATTTTATTAAGTTGAATGAGTGAATAAAAATTAATTTAAAATATTATCTACCTTTAAATATCTAAAAATTTCGGGATTGAGGAGCAAAATGTTATATTATAATTTAGAAATTTTTTTGTAATATTTTTTGGCTAAAAATGTTTTTGAGAATAAAATTTTGAAAACTAAAGTCTTAAATGATAAATCTAGAATTAAATAAAGAAATCAATATCTGATTTCCTAATTTTTTGAAATTTAATACTATGTGTTTTAGACATTTTTATTTTAAAGGAAAGTTTTTTAACTTTTTATGAAGAAGTTATCTATTTACAATGAAGTTTAGTTCAGCAAATTATATAACTCATGTATTATATCAACTAGAGTCCTAGGAAGCTTGAAGCCCAATATTGTTGTGCTCTCTAACCTATTTTAAATGCTTTTGTTTTAAAAAGTAGGATTACTAAATTAATAAATCTTCACCTAAAGTAAAATGGTCTTCAGAATAAAATAATAAGGCCATAACTAACTAAAATACAAAATACGACTGAACTAACTTAAAAATCAGCTAACACCGGTAGTAAAATCAACTAACGTCAGACGGATTTTAGCTAATTTGTCTGGCATTATTCTACACTTTAACTAAAAATAAATAAAAGAACTAATGTAAGTGCAATGAACTAACGCTAGGATGCAATGAACTAACACCAGAATGCAATGAACTCACGCCAGAATTCAATGTACTAACACCAGAATCCAAGGAACTAACAATAGAATGCAATGTACTAACACCGGAATCCAATGAACTAACAACAGAATCCAATGAACTAGCCCCAGAATCCAATGTACTAACACCTGAATCCAATGAACTAACACCAGAATGCAATGAACTAGCCCAAGAACCAATGTACTAACACCTGAATCCAATGAACTAACACCAGAATGCAATGAACTAACGCCAGAATCCAATGTACTAACACCAGAATCCAATGAACTAAAGCCAGAATGAAATGAACTAACGCAAAATGCGTCATTTTCAGTTCGCACAGCCGAAAAATAAAAATTTTAACGCATGTGTTGTTTGTCCACAAAATCAATGCTCAAATAATATAGTAACCAATTGTTTTCTAATTGCAAAAGTTGGCAGCTACTTTAAATACTCGGATTTTGATATTTCATAAAAATCCGATTACCAAAATCTCTTATTTATTTTTATAATTTTAGATTAAAATTATACCTTAACTTAAAAGAAAGTAATCATTAAAAACATTATGAAAATTGAGTTTTGTATATAAAGATTTTTCAAATATACAGATTACCAACGCAAAAGTTTCGATTAAATTTAAAAGAAGAGACGTTACAACTTTCATTTCTTCTTCGAAATTACCTCAATATTGACAAAACATATTCTTAAAATTATATAAACGTAATAGGTAACTTAAACATAATATTTTTAAACTGTCCACATATCCAAAAACCGATTACATAATTTTATTCAAATCCTTTTTTTTAACTCGAAATATTCGTTCCGATCTAATTGAGATTTTTGGAAACTGCAAACTATACAACTCAATATCGGTACATCTTTATTTTTATTAGAAAATTTTTTTAACTAAATTTCCCAAATCTAATTTCCAGATTCTTTAACAAATTTTTTTTACTTATATTATTTTACTAAATTAATTCTATTAAAATCCCATTTTTTATATCTGATATATATCCTGAACGAATCAAATAAAATTTGCCTTTCCATTATCTGGTAGATATTTTATAACATTTAAAAAAATATATAATTTTTTTTTCACACCATCAATTTTAATGAAACTGCGACTTGTTAGAATCCATTTATTTTACTACATATACAAATATATAAATTGTAATGTCTGAATGATATCATACATAATTGCTTCTATTCAAAATCCATATGTTAACATCAAGAGTTCAATGCGGAAGTAATAAACATATTGGAATATTTCCTTTATATTTTTAATATTACGTATATTCTTTTATCCTGTTCTTTTTTTATATCTGTACTCTTCTAACTTTAAAAGTTATTTAAAAAAAAAAAAAAATGTAAAATAGGACATAATACCTTCAGTTCTAATAAAATGATTATGACATGAAAAAAAAATAATTTCATTTTACACCAATTTGGATACAAAAGCTTTGGGAAACTAAAAACACATTGTAAAAAGAAATAAGGAAGGAATGAACAGCTGAACCATGAAATTGATAAAAATTGCCCAATAAGGTACTATGCGGAACAACTGAAAGTCTGGTTCCATTTCATATTTTTTCTCACATATATATATACATTGGTATACTTCTTGCAAAGAATATATCTCAATTGTCCCCCCTCCCGCCCTTCTTAACCTACCTAATCTACCTACATATGGAATTGTAGTTTTGTAGTTTTAGTTGAAATTAACACAAAATTTATAAGAGATTGAGAATAAAAATATGCTTTGATTGTCAAAACTATATTGGATATCTACTAAATTTTATTAAAAAGTTTTTGTTTTTTTTTTAAATTGTTTCGAAACATTTTTATTTCAATTTTTTTGTTCCTCAATTTTGTTTTTATTCCAAAAAAGTTTTTTAGTTTTTATTCCAAAATTAGTTTTTTCATGACGCAAACACTTGAAAATTTTTTTTTCGAAAATATTTTAAATAAAAATTGCATATGGCGTTAAATAGAAAAAATTTTTGTACTACAGATTGTTCTTTTTTTTTTGCTTCTAGATTACTGATCCAAAGGATCATTATAAAATTTATAACACCATTTAAATGAATGTCCTTAATAAAATATTGTGTTAAAAAAATTTTTTTATAACTTTTTATATTGTTATTTAAAGTGCAATAGAGCCATGGATAGAATAGATGCATGGATTATTCGAATTGATGGACTGAAAATTATGCATTCTTATGCAATTTTGAGAGTAGTATATTATGTAATTATAAGATAGAAATTGGAAAGTTGTTCAGGTTTTAATAAAATTTAATCAATACCTATTAAATATAGTAAATGCAGTTTTTAAATAGAAATAAACTATTAATGAATGGTAAAAATGGTAAAGAGATTTGAAACCCAGGACGTATATACTTTCGGAATTTTGAGTTGAAAAAGTATACAAGTGTTAGTGAAAACTGATAGCATTTGAAATAAAAAATGAAGATTCCAAACAGTTTTACATTATAACAGCTCAAATCTTATATCTGTGCCGTGCAATAACGCCATAAACCATAATGGCTTTATTTCGCTATTGAATTCCAATTCAAATGGGAAATAAAACAGTGTCATGTTCTAAAATTTTACGAAATAATAAAATTGATACAAATTCTAGTTTTATAGTAAGAGTTGGTTTCAAAATCAGGGAATTCATTTTAACCAGAATATTTATATATTTATGTTTATACGATATTGTAAATTAGGAGGGATTTTAGAGTTAGATTCAAAAGCAGGGAAATACGCCTTTTACACAATATTTATATATAGGTGATATATTAGATTCTGTATATGTGTATATATATATGTGTATATAGAATATTTATTTATAGGTGATATATTAGATTCTGTATATGTGTATATGTCAGATTCTCAATTAAGAGGGTTTTTGGAGTTGGATTCAAAGGTTTTATTTGCGAAATTATATGCGAAAAAAAACATACGCGAAAAAATTGGTGATATGACTTTATTTCTAATTCTTTATTTTATTTATTTCTAATTTCACAGCACCTCTTATATCATATATAGCTCCTATATATGAAAGCTTAAAAGAAAGAATTTTCTAGTGTAAAGGGAAAGTATGTAAACCATGAATAAAAAATTAAAATCTAGTATAAGGTTGCTTTTAGTGGAAGAAAATCTGGTATTCACAAATGGGGTACGAAACAATTTTTTTAAGGCTTTTAAAACTCTCCTCTTAGATTAACTTTTTAACACATTTCCAAAAAATTATAAAAAAAAAATGCGCGTACAGTTTCACTCTGTTCCGTCCTCTACATATTTAGAAAACTTCTATACGCAGTTTGAAATAAAAAATAAAAATTTTTAGTTCCGAAAAGATATAACAAAAGAAATAATTTCATGAGAGAACTTTTACCTGAGCTAGAGCTCTTCAAAATCTCCTATATTTAAGCAAGAATTCAATATGTTATATGGAATATATAGGCTTAAGTTAGAAACTTGACATTTCAGGAGAAGTTGGTTCTTTAGAAATTAGAATAAGAAATTTAAAAAAAATTTGATGTACCCTTCACTTCAGGAGTTGACAGAGGTCAAAAATTGAAATTTTGTTTTTTCCTGTACGCTGTAACTTAAACACCTGCTCAAATTTTTTTGATATAATATACAAAAATTAAAGGTTCAGCATAATATTTTGACATTTGTTAAAGGTTTTCTTTAATCTTAATGGACTGCCTTAAAATTGAAGAATCTTCTTATTTTAAGAAAAGATCCAAGTTTTGGTGCGGATCACAATTTAATTCCTTGCACCTGAAAATTTTGAGTGAAGAAGAGGAAGTTGAATCGCCGACAATTAGCATAAGTTTGCTCAAAAAAATTTCAGAATTTTCTCATCCGAGGACTATTCGGAATTAAAAATAAATTTTTTTAATTTTAAAAATCAGAAAGGCTCAAGTTTTTTTAAAAATACGTGATTTTTTTTATCACTTGTTTAAAAATATTATCTGAACATATCTCTTAATCGATCATCTATTTAGTAACCATTTTAGGGTGCACATAGCTTGAATATATTCCACTAGAAAAGCTGATTTAAAATCAGTTAATTTTTTACCTATTAAAATAAAACTGAAATTTTATTAAATTAAGATCATACAATTACTTAATATTTTTCTTGACACTTGAGTTATTTTATTTTCGAATCAAAAATCAATATTATAAAACAATTACCGCCTCAATTTATATATTAATCATATATTAATTTATTAATAAAATCCACTAAAATACACCCTATAAATTTTAATTCTAAAATCGATTTAATACTACCTAAAGCTAATTAAATGTCATTAGTTTAAAATTTAAAAAAAAATTAAATTAATTAAAAAAAAGTCAAGCACCTGTTCAAAAACCAATTTTACTTCATTTATATTGTATATTATAATAAAATGTTTTTTAATTCAAAATGCGTATTCATATTAAAATTACCCAATTAAACTATTGACACATAATTATTAAATTCGATTATTTTGTAAAAAAATTCGATTATTTTATAATAATTTACGTGAATCTTTAAATATTTCATTGTTTTACGACCGTTTTAAAATATAAATACAAAATTATTAAAAAAATATAAAGAAATAATAAAATAAACGTTTAATAAAAATTTTATAAAAATCCAATTACTATAAAATTTTATTCCCTTTTATTCACAACAAAAAAAAACGAAGTAAAAAAATAAATTTTTTAATCCTGAATGCCCAATAAATTAATCAAAAAATAAATATGAAACGTTAAATTTAATGTTGTACATTATAATTGAGAAAATTAATTTTTTTTTTTTTAATATAAAAACCCATGAGGCTGATTTTATTTGTGAAAATTATTCGAAAAATAAGTTTTGGTAAATTCGATTTTCATTATTACATTATTTATGATTTCTTTTTTATCAAGGTACAGTTAAAATTGTAGAAATCGATTGTATTTATTATTGGAAAGCTTATTATGATATTCGAGTACTTTGAAATAAATCTTGCATTTATAATAATCTGTGCTTATGACACTAATAAAATGAGGTTAGTAAGATTTTAAAACTTCAAAGACAGGAGGATGGAGAATCAGAACATCAATTGATATTTAATATTTAAACCAAACGTTTACATTCCGTCCCTATCCGATTTCGTTTGCGCTGGTTTGAAATGTCAATTAATTGTCTGAGAACGAAATTGCGTTCGCATATTGTCTAGTTTTAGTATTTAGTGACATAGCTTATGTTATAATACAAAATAAATTTTACAACACAGGCTGATCACTCACTTATCACTTTGTATGTTGTAGGTGACTGTACATAAATAAATAAATAAATAAACAAAATTATTGCTTTTTCTTAAACAACAATCTGTGCTTTTGTTTATTTTTAAATTTATTTAACAATAAAATATGATTTTGACGTTTCATTGTTCAGACAGCTCTATCTATGAATTTCCTTTACGAGAGCTGGCGACAGAGCTGCATGTTACATAACAATACCAAACAGAATGGGTTTACATTAGATATCGACAGTATGTAAATACTGGGTAAAATAAACAAAAACCAGATATAAATTAAACATTTCTACATATAACAAGAATCAGTATTGTTCTAGGTAATAATGATATATCCCAAATGTAATTGAGATGTACATAGGCTGGAATGTTAAGCCATCAAAAATTAATAGTCGAAGGAAAATTTGTCTCTTTATCTGTTATCTTAATAAAACTTCACAAAAGCGCTATGATTAACAACAGATATTGTAATAATAACTATTTGTATTCCGATAACTCAGTGGTAAAGTGGCGGCTTTTCAATCGAAAAGTCTCGGGTTCAAATTCTAGTCGAATCATATCTCAAAAAAAAAAAAGTGGTGGATTTTACAATAATTTAATAAAAAGTCCAAATGCCAAATCGGCAAAGAATTAATATTATCAGGCAATATTTACTATTGTCTGGTACTACAAATAAAAAAAATAAATAAGTCCTGCTGCATTACCCCTAACTATAGTGGTCATATGAACTTTCGATAAATATTCGATATGATTACATATGATACACAAAATCATTACCCTTACTATAATAGTCATAACCAATCATACGCATAAAATGTCTACAGCATTTAATTATTAAAATTTATGTATTTACCTTTTTATGTTCGATTCTGAAATATTTTAATTCTTTTTAATTTTAGTTACTTTTAGTTTCTTTTCAATTTAATTTGCTTATATGTATAATTTCATATGATATGTACGCTTCGTTTCGTATGGCTATGACTTGACGAAATCATTCTCAATGATAACGAATGATAGTTATGACTATTATAGTTTGTTATATGAAATGTTATACAATCGTACAAAATCATATGATATCATATTACATCATATGACTATTAGGGGTTAGGAGTTATTAACGTACCTTAAAATCATAAATATCTTTCACAAGTCCCATCTTTTTAAAATCTCTGGACAATTATAGTCATAATTTTATATCAAAGCCCAATACAACAGAATATGAAAATGATTTCACCCATAGTTAGTCAATTAGTTTTTCAAAAATCACTTAAAACCATTAATTACTTTTAACAATACAAAACCTAAACAATTAGATTACCCACAAATTATTTTTAAATTATATTATTATGTATACATATTGCATTAAAACACAAGGATGCATTTAAGCATCAATTAATACTAACAAAATAAAAAAAAATAAAAAGTAGGAATAAAAAAATTGCACAATCCAATAAGTCCCTTGAAGTAAGAAAATAAAAAAATAAAAAAATTATTAAAATAAAATAAGAAATAAAATTAAAAATAATTTTTTGAATGGTAAATTTAATGAAAAATAATTGGAATGCAATCAACATTATCCCTGACATAACAAAAATCAACAAAATAATAATAATAATAATAATAATAGTAATAATTATAATAAAAGTTCAAATAAGGCAACAAATTATAATTATATTATTTTTTTCACAACTAAAAAATCCAACATCAACAACAACAACAATTACTATTTATTCAAGTACGATGTACGTACATACATATAATTCATATTATCTGATATTAAATATACGTTCAAAAATGAATTTAATCAAGCTAATTAATTAATTGATGAATTAAATTAACAACTGATGGCTACAGAATTTTAAATATATGCAGTAGAAAAAAAAAAATTAATATAGTGCATATACACATACACAATGATACAATTATTTAAAAGGATATAATGATTGAAAAAGGATATAAAATTAATTGTGAAGATAACTACATATTAATTATATTTATACATATATATATTATATATATATGTATAACCAATTTAACCAATACCTTCCTAACCATTTATATAACCGCCTCTTAATTTTATATTATATATATTTTTGAATTAAAAAATGACTCATCATTTTAATGACAATTTATTTTGAATCCCTAAGATAATTTCTATAAAAACTCCCTGTAGTTAAATACATTGGTATTAAATAATTTTCTTTTATTTTATTTTCACCTTAATTTCATTCTTCATTTTTTTTATTTTTTAATTTTTATTTTTTGATGAAATAAATATTACAATTTAATTTATATATTTTTAATTTTTATGTGTATTTAAAAAAAAATCCCAATATGCCAATACCATATTTTATTATTTTAAAATTACGCCATAATTATTATAAATTATCACCAGAAAAAAAAGATATAAAATTTAATTTGATAATAATAATCGTCAATTATATGTTATATTTTCATCTATAATTTTATTTATATACATAATTATAATTTAAAATATTACATATGTATATACATATGTATACATTAATTATTAATATAATATAATTATATTATAAATTTGTTATAAAACATCATTATGTAAATAATTATTACATTTATGCTGTTGTAACAGTAAATGATTCGAAATTAAAATTGTGGTTAAATATTCTAAATTGGAAATTATACAATTTTTTTTTGTAATTTATATTTAAATATTGAATTATTTATTTAATTACATAATAATATAATAATATGACTACAGGGTTATTAGTATAATATATTTTTTAAATATTATTTATTTTAATTTTTACCTTTCATAAAAATTAATTAACTTTTCGAAAATTTTTTAACTTCCGGATTTTTAATTTAACAACTTCGAAGTCCCCAATTTTTAATATTTATATTACTAATTGCCGTAATTGCCGAAAACTAACTGAAATCAGATAAATATTTAATTTTTCAGCTCAGAAATCAGGTGTTTTTTTTTAAAGCAGGCTAAAGTGTTGGTGTATATTGCTCGTGTAGTCACAGTCAAATCAAAGTAAAATTTTAGTATTAAATATTGATATAAAAAATAAAATAAAAAAAAATTATTTTTTTCAATATATACTTTTATTAAAGTAGTACTAGCCCCCTAAAATGTAGAAAATAAAAATTAAAGGTAGATCTTGGGAATTTGTAACTGTTTTAATATAAAAGTAAATTGCTTGTATAAGAAACAGTTCTCTTAATGTTTGAAAACTTTTAAGTTTAAAATGTTGAAAATTTTAATTAATCAAAAATTGAAGGTAGATCTTTTGCATTTTAAAGTGTTTTAATATGAAAGTTAATTTGAGAGACAATTGAAATGAGAGACAGTTCTTCTTTCAGTTAATCTTAATCCACCAAAAAGATTATTATAATAATCTATAATATAGAAAAAAATTTTTGCATTTTATGGAGAATCGAACTCACATCTATTTACACTCTAAGCCACATCGCTAACCACTGAACCATACAATTCTTATAAATTAATGGTAAGATTTCTAATATAAATATATCACAAAAGAATGAAAATAAAGCCATAGACACAGGCAAGTTCATACAAAAGTATATAATATAAATTAAACCATATATTAAATTGTTATTATATTGAAGTTTTGTTCTGTATGCGAATTAAAAAAGTAGCAATTTTTTAAACCAAGTTTCTTTTTTGAGTAAAACATTCCTTCGATTCCATTACCTCTAATTTTGGAACTGAAAGTTCTGTACGATATTCTAAATAAAGTAGGCGTTCATTATCATATCTGTAGTTTCACAAAAGCTGAAAGGGTTAAATTAACCAAAGCAATGGGCCTTTTCCAAAACGTCTACAATATGACAATCATCTATTGATGACTTTTGTATTTCATTAGCAATAAATAATTGCTGATGATTTTTGCAGTAACAATCAAATAATATTGGAATTGCTTTGATTTTTGTAACAGTTTGACAACGAAACAGTGTGCGAATTTTTGACGGACGCGTCGTGTTTTTGACATTCAAGAAAAGTGATGCTTAAGATTTTTAAATCTTCCAAATTATAATACTTTGTTATATACTGTGTTAAAATCAATAAATTAATAAAGAAATAGTAAACTCTATTTACTGTATAAATTATACAGATCACCCTTTCATAGAGAAGAATTCCTTAAATAACTTAAAACTCTTCTTATTGTGTAATATAAATTATGTTTACAATTTTCTTCTTTAAATAGAAAATAATTAGAAAATAATAATTATCTTAATATAAATAACCGCATTACTTAAATATTTTCGTAAATTACAATATTAAATTTTAGAAAATTGGAACAACCTATAAATAGTAACCCATTTTCTATATTTGTTTAATTTGTTAATATTGAAAACAATAAAACTAAAATCAATATTTAATTAGGAATTTTATTGCTTACGCAAACTGATTTTAATTTTGTTTTTTTTTTTTGTTTTTATTGTTTTAATGATTGAAAACGATATTAAACCTCATACTTAAGTGCAAATCGATTTATTAATTGAATATATTGCAGTTAAACTTACACCGTTGCATATATATATATATATATATATATATTGCACAAATTAAAAAGGAAATTTAACCACAGCATTTAAAGTAATTATTAAAAAATGTTTTGGTTGTCTAATTGCTTTTCAAGTGAAGTTAGAAGATTAAAGCTGTACCAGAAACTCTTATTGCAAAATAAATTGATCTAGAACAAAATATTAGATTATAAAAAATTACTCTGCCTCATGTTTGGTATATTAAAAAAATTGCAGTAAAAGCTCCTTAAAATACTGTAATACATTATGAGTCTCTTCTGATTCTCATTTCAACTTTCTTGTATATGTGATGCTCCTCGATAATTAAGTTGACACTATTAACAGTTTTTGAATTTATTAACCCATGTGGGTCCGATGGTTGGTCAAAACAAATTTTGCCCCGGCTAAAAAGAAAGCCTCAAAAAAATTTTGTTGAGTTCCGATAATCCTTAACGGCCCAAAAGCTTTTTATAGGTTTCTTGACTGATTTTCTTTAAATTTTGTATACGTGTTCCTCTTTGTATTGACACTATTAACCGATTTGGAAATTGTTAACCCATGCCAGCCCGACGGTTGGTCAAAAAAATTGTGGGAGCAAATATTGTCCAATTTTGCAAAGTACTGCTTTGTCTAAAAAAAAAAGCCTAAAAAAAAATTTTGTTGAGTTCCGTTAACCTATTGCGGTTCAAAAGCTTTTTATAGGTTTTTTGGTTACTTTACTCTAAATTAGAAGCGGTTTAACCGATTTTCTTGAAATTTTGTATATGTTTTCCGTTTTGAGAATGAAGTTAACTCTATTAACAGGCTTGGAATTTGTTAGCCCATGCCGGCCCGACAATTGTCCAAAAAAAATTTTGAAACAAATAACGTTCAATTTTGCGCAGTACTGCTTGGCCAAAGAGAAAGTCTCAAACATTTTTTTGTTGAGTTCAGTTAACACATTGCGGCACTGCGGCTTTTAACATAATTTTTCGTTAATTAGAAACGGTTTGACCGGTTGACTACAAATTTTGTATGCCAAGCACTTTGAAAATGGAGTTGAGTCTGTTATCAGGCTTGATATTTGGTAATATCCACGATTGTTCAAATAAAATTTTTTAAAGTAAATTACATCTAATTTTGAAATTTAGTTAGTAATTCTTTGAATTACAGAAAGTTCAAAAAATTACTAGAATAATACTAAAAAAATCATTTTGAAAAGTTTACTTTAAAAATTGTAACTTTTGTGTTTACTTTTTGCAGTAACATCAACTTAAATTAAAGCTCCATTGAGAGGTAAAGATAACTTAATCTTGAATACAAAGGTAGCAAGCCTTATAAATATTTTGCCTAAGAAGAAGTGAAACAAAAATTTAATAAAATTTAACTTAAATCTTAAATCTATTGTTTTAGAAATCTTATCTATTAACTTTCCTGAAAACTTATTTAATTACCAAAAAATATTATTGAATCTTTAGACTCTTCCTTTGTTCATTTTTTCACCTTAAAATTAAAGATATATTCCTAATGTCACACCTAAAAGCTTAGACAAAAAAAATAGAAATAAATATTATAGCAGACAGATTAATTATAAAGGGGACATCTATACTAATTATTGTTAATTTTATTCTTAAAATTTTATATATTAACAAGGACCAAGGTTTTATATACCTATTACCTATGTATGTACACTTTAAACCAAAAGACCTATTGACAAATTACTAAGTATTAAAATAATTTTCAACATTTAAGATAATGTTCTCTTAAACATCATTTAATTTTTGAAAAAATTTTGGTTTCATCCTTCTTTTCTGGTTTTTGTTTTTTATTATTTTCCTTTAATTTTAATAGAATTTACCTAATCTTCCTTAAAAAACCACAACACTCAGAACCACTTATATTTACTCATACTTCCTTTTTAATCCTTAAATTTGATATTAGTTAATGTACAGTAGAAGTGGGTCGGCGCCCAGGATGAGGACAATAACACACAAATAAAAAACTGGACTGAAGTAAACTGAAGTGGACTACAAAATGTTCTCTTGTATGTATTTTATAAAAGCTTCAAGGACTATACAGCAATATAAACGAATATTAAAATAGTTTATCACTACTACATATGCAGTTATAATATTTATAATATTGTATTCGTTTTAAAGAGTTAAAAATTTTCTTGAAAAAGGAGTTTTCAATGTTTCACCCACCTTAATCCTTAAAAAAATTTTGTTGTCCACTTTAAGATTGGCAACAAATATTACAAGTTAAAGAATTTTTCTTTATTTTAATTTTAATATTCTGCAATATATAAATTTTGTGGTTTGTTAAGGGCTTTATTGTATACTGAATATGATATGAATCTTGTTTTACGAAGGATATAATTTAATTTTAAGACAAAGGAGGAACTACATGAAGACAAAAAAAAACTTTAATCTGTCTGCATACCTAGGTAAATCTAATACTGATTAGTTAAAATTAAAGAACCATTTTAGAACCCTTGTAATTTGACTACACTCATTTTGTTGTCTAATTTGATTAAAGGTCATATAAGTTTCGAAGCTCTTTTGTTTTTTAATTTGTAGGGAAAGAGAATCATTATAATTATAATGAGAAACATAGCCAAAAGATTTGTTTTAGTTTTAGATTTAATATTAGAAATTAAAGTATTTCTTTCAAAATAAAATTTAAATTTTAAAATAAAATTTATTTAAAAATAATAAAAAATTTTAAAATATGTATTGCAAATATTCAAAAAAAAATTGTATAAAGATTTACTTGAAAAGGTTCTAGAAAGAACTAAAATCATTCTTATAATAAGCATTTATTAAATTATCACTACCATGAGCTGAAGAATAATTTTAATTGGGTGTATCGTCCTAAGAATTCCTTTAAATATATTTCGCCCTGTCAAAATCGGCCTAATGTAATCTTCCTGATGCATAAAGCATTTTACCATTATTTTGCGACCTACACCTTCTAGGAATACAAAAGTACATTAAAATAATTTTAAGTTAATCGTAAAAATTTCTAAAATTACCCTTGTAAAATTTGTGTGAAGATTACTTAATAATTGTAATCATAAATTTTAATTACTATTGTTACATAAAAGTAGTCTTAAATTAAATTTGAAAATAATCCCTTATTATTAAAATACAATGCAGAGCATTTTTAGACTATTTTATGGTAATCGAAAGTAATCGTTAAGGAATCAGTATTACTTGTAAAGTTTTTATTACGATTACTTAATAATTGTAATCAAAAATTTTATTACTAGTGCATCATAAGATTACTTTTCAATTATTTTTGAAAATCATGTCATATTATTAAAAAGTAATGCATACTTATTATCTTCGACTATTTTATAGTAATCAAAAGTAATCAAAAACGAGGAAGAGTGTAGTAGAGTAGACTGTGTCAACTCTGGGATACCCGTATGACCGTAACATATACATTATATCATCCGGTTAAATACTTTTGGCAAAATTTCAGACACCCAGCTTCATTTGGTGTAGTGTAATCCTCATATAAAAGAAGGAGTTGTATGGCAGCTACTCGAACCCTCAGCAGTAGACCAACTAAATTTTGCAGTAACTTTGGCCATTACACTAAACTATTTTTAGCAAAATTTCAGACACCCAGCTTCATCAGGTGTAGTGTAAAGCTCATTTAAAAGAAGGAGTTGTATGGCAGCTACTCGAACCCTTTGCAGTAGACCAACCAAATTTTGCAGTAACTTTGGCCATTATACTAAACTACTTTTGGCAAAATTTCAGACACCCAGCTTCCATAGGTATAGAGTAATGCTCATATAAAATTAGAAGTTGTATGGCAGGTACTCGAACCCGTGGACCAAAATGGCTGAATTTAAAACTCGATTCCGTTTTTTGCATAAAAACGAATTTGTGAAAATTTCATAATCCTAGCTCCTTTACTTTTTGAGTTATCGTGATGACGGACGGACGGACGGACGGACTGACTGACGGACGGACTGACGGACGGACGGACGGACGGACATACATAGCTAAATCGATTTATTTTTCGATTCTGATCCGATCCATACACTTGAGTCTATATCTACCCCCCCTCCTTCTCTGCGTCACAAACGTAATGGCAAATTTATTATACCCTTGGACTATATAGTCATACGGGTATAAAGAATCAGGATTACTTTCAGAGTATTTTTAAGTAATCCATATTACAATAATAATATAAGAATATAAATGTGAATTATAGATATTTTTTTGCATTATCTATAATAATAAAGCATTTGTAATATTATTATAGTAATAATGATTACAGTACCGAATAATGAAAACTTTCAAGTATTGTATTACAAAGTACCTAATCTTTAATTTTTCTGCTCTATTTTATAATTATTAAACTGTAAGCAATTGTAAGAATTAATTAAATTTGTAACTATATTCCTTTCCTATTAACCCAATACTCTATAGCTAATTTTCAAAAAACCCCCCTTTGCATTAAAAATAATTATAATCGTCCGTAATTTAGTAGGTATTTAAGATTCATTCTTCAAAAAACTTACAATATATTCTGAGAAATTAAGTACTACTATAATTTACATACTAAAAACTCCCAAAAAAAATTTCAAAAAAAAACTCATTATCAAATAAACAGTCGTAAATATACAGTCATTCATATGATAATAAATAAGAAAAACTCTACTCCTATCTTTACAATAACACAATATACTGGAAAATAACATTTGTCATTCTTGACTCGACTTGCTCCTGCATTTAAAATGCATGATATATGTAATATTAAAAAAACAACAACATTTCCTAGACATTTTGAAGAGGAAATTTCAAACAACAACAAACAAATGTAATTATATTACAATTGCTAAAAATGCCATATTCACAATATGAAAAAAACCGAATATAAAAGTAAAAAAAAAACTGAAGAAAGACCAAATTTAAAAAAAAATCTTTTGAACTATTACACTGAACCAAAATATATTATATTATAAAAAACAATATTTTAAAATGGCGTTCAAAATATCAAAAAAAAAATTTGACATATAAAAACGGGCATATTATAATGACACCACTGATTGCGCGAAATTTTATAGCCTAGCCATAAATAAATGTCAAAATGTTGTGTCATCAAAATGAGTTATTCGTTGCATGTAAACATATTCTCTAGGCTCTCTTCATAAAAAAAACAGAACTATTTACCATTTTGAAAAGCTCTTCAACTCTATCAATGTGCAAAAAAAATTTGGTTTTATTTCTTATTTTCTATGCCTCAACCACTCCACCCACCTACACATTCATTTTTTGTAACCATCCGTTTCCATGTAATTTTTTTTTGGATTTTTCCGCAATTGTAACAAGTTAAATGGTGAAAAATTATATAAACGGTTGTGTTCTTATTCTGTCGGACAATTATATACATACATACATATTTGTTTTTATATTTCATTATATTTTAAACGATTGAACATTTGTTTTTTGCTGAATTTCGAAAAGCAAAATGTTTTTATCATCATCATATTCGAAACTTTTTTATACTTATAACGGTTTACAAAAAAAAAAAACAAAACACAAAATGTTCACGAGGGGTTGACAACAAAAAATAAAATTGGTTTTATTATAAAGTTTTGATGTTCAATTAAACGGTTTGACAGTTTTAATTCTGTTATTTTTTTTAAATTTTATTATTTTAATTTCATTCAATGGTTTTTAAATAATTATATTTTTTAAAAAATAATGCTGAGAAAGAGTTTGTTTAATTTTTTAATTGAAAGAAATTTGATAATAGGTGGACATTGAGGTTTTGTTTCAAAAAAACAAGAAATTTCGAATAGCATTAAATTTAAATATACCTAGCTAGGGTTTTTTTTTTGTTGGAGAATATAATAAGTACTTTTAAAAACTTTGAATTTATTATAAAAACGAGGAAGAGTGTAGTAGAGTAGAGTGTGTCAACTCTGGGATACACGTTTGACCATAATATCAACATTATACCATCCAGTTAAAAATTCTTATATCATTCAAATGAAAATATACGAGTAAGTTGAAAGGCAGCCTTTCAAACCTCTTCAACCACACCAACTATATTTTATTCAGACGTTAGCCATTAAAGTTAACTACTACTGACAAAATTTCAAACATCTGCCTTTATTAGGTATAGAGTAATGATGATATAAAAGATGAAGTTGTATGTCAACAACACGAAACAACTGCACTACCCCAACTATATTGCGCACAAACTTTGCTCATAAAACTAAATAATTTTTGGCAAAATTAAAGAGACTCAGTTTCAATAAGTACAGAATAGAAATTGTATATCAGGTACTCGAGCCCTTAGACAAAATCGTTGGATTCCATTAGAGCCTGAAGAACTTCTTTGGAAAGTTCTGTTTGATAATGTTGTAAAATATTATATGAATGCCTCATAAAAGATAAAGATTGAATTGTGGTTTTTTAGCAATTTCTGTTTTACAAATTTAAAAATCTATAAAAGTTCGTCATTTCTAAAAATCTAATTGTTTTTTTTTTATATATTAAAAAAACTTAAAGCTTTTTGTAATCAAATAGATGAAAAACCAAGTACACATATCAATATTTCGTCTACTACATGCAGACTTCTTTAGTAAATCACGTACAAGAACTGTCGTAGATGAAATACTTGCGCTTCCAAAAATAAACGATTATTTTTCGTTTCGAAAAAAAAAACAATTATTTCATATACATTTCTCTCAAACGCTAGATTAAATATTAATACAGGGTGGCGCAAAACGACCGATATGATTTGAATGTTTAAAAACTTTTTTAATTTATTTATATTTTTATTTTTTATTTTTATTTCACAATTTTGTGAAAACTTGGGGAATTGGAAATCTAACAATACACAACAGAACAACGATCAAAAATCACGAAAAGTTATGAAAAATATAAAAAATCTAACGTTTCTACATGATATACAGCGATAGCGATAAAAAATTACGAAAAGTTATGGAACATGCACTGGAGAGAGCCCGAATGTGCGAAGCCGAAAATGGTCACTACTTGCGGGATATAATTTTTCTACTTAAGCTTAAAATATTCCCCATTAATATACTGATATAACAAAAAAATAATAATAATAATTAACCATTAAATAAAAAAGTTATTAAACATTCAAACCATATCGGTCGACGCTGTACTTTATATTATGTACTCATAATGTTATAAATAGTAATCACTTAATTTAATGTAATCGTAAGCAATATCTGTCAATGAATTGTTTTACATGTGCATTCAATTGTTATTCATGTAAAAAACATTGAATAAATTTTATCATTTTTTTTTTTTTTGAATTATAATATAAAAGAATTAATATATTTTAAATAAATTTTTTTAAAATAACCTATATAAAATTCTGATATATATTAAATTTCTTTAAATAATATTTAAAAATTCTCGAATGCTTAGTTTTATAAATCCCCTCCTTCAGATAAACATTTTACGTGAAAACATTGTCTTTCATTTCAAAATCTTATCTCTTAATTTTATTCTCTTATAAAAAGTTTTAATTCAATTATATTTTAAGACATTTAAACAAATAAAACTTTTTAATTAATTTACCAAATGATCCACCAACTGAATAAAAAAGTACAAAGCCTAATAAGAACTACAACATTCATTACAATTCAAAAGATGAAAAAATTCAACTTCTTATTTGATTGATTTCTGATTTGATCAGCGTCTTTTTATTATTAAACAAAACCAACCTGAAATAAGCCAAACTTAATTTTCTAACTTGTTATTGTTTTTGTTTTTTATTGTATTAAACTATTAATATCTAAAGCTATTTTAACGCACGAGCTAGCAAATTGTAATCACCCCTTACTATTAGATTAATAGAAACATATCATTTATGTGGCTCATGTTTTAACCATATGGTTCATATATTTCAGAATAGATAATAAAATTCAATTTGATGATTTGGAAATTTAATTTTTAGAACATTTTCAAAAAAAAATTCTAAAAAAAATGTGCTTATAAAGATAACTTACTCTGTTTGTCAGTTTATGTGTCAATGAGTTTAGAAAGCTTTTACATCGTTTGATTTAAGGAAAAGCAATTTTACCTACAGGTTGGTGTTGCAAAGGTATTAATTTTATGAAAGAATGTTTTTCTTAAGACCTTTAAGTAACGGAGCTAGGGCCCCTCTTAAGAGTTGAAACGCCTACATTTAAATTACATAACAATAGTTCTATAAGATATATTTTAAATTTAGAAACGCCAACTAAAGATCTTTTTATGACTCTTATAGTATAGATCAGGGCTGCCATCATGTGCCTTAATTCTGCGGTGCCTTATACAAAACTAGATTTTAAAAAAATTCTTTATCTTCTATATCTTTTAAACGATTTGAGCTGTGAGCCTGAAAAAATAAGAATGATTTTTTAAAAAATATTTAGGAATGGCCCTCCTGTTAGAAGTCGTAATGGGTCAAATATTTAAAGACCTATAACTTAAACGCCTGTAAAAGTTTTTTAACCTAAATTTTTCAATACACTCTTTGACCCAAAACTTATTCTGGAACATTGTTTCATTTTGAAAATGAGCTTTTTTAAAACCCCTTGGATTTTTGCATTACTTGTGTTTTTTATTTGTGTAACTTTCGTATTGTTTTCCTTTCATTTTCCAAACCAACCAAAAAAAAGGAAAAACCGTTAGAAATTACTAAAAAGAGGCCATTGTCCTTTTTTTTGATCCTTAAAACAAAATCCTTGAAGGAAAAATTTTTTTTAATAAATAATGCAATGTCGTCAAAATGTGTAGAGCAAGAAGATTCAAAAAAAGTTTTTTTCAGTGAAGTGGAACTTCTGCCTCCAAAAAACATTTAATTTATTCGGATTTTTGAGATTTATTTCGATTATCAATATGGGTCAAAAAAAAAAAATTTTTTTAAAAAAATAGTTATCTTAAAAATTTTCGCAAAAAGTTTTAAGAATCCATCAAAAATAAAAATTCAAAAAAAAAACGGACTTAAAAAAAGAAAATTAACTAGGACACTAAAGTTTTTTTCCAATTTATAAAACTTTTAAATAAATTTTCCGAACATCATCTGAAAATTAATTTAATTTTTTTTTTTTTGTGCTTATCAGGATCACTTCAAGTGGTAAAGAGGATTTGATTTTGATTTAAAAATTTTCTTTTTCAATTTTCTGGATTAGAAAATGTGGGTTACAAAAAAATAAAAAAACCAAAAATTCTTCCCAAAAGTTCTTTTAATTGCAATTCCCAAAGTCGAAAAAAAAAAATGGAAAATTCGAATATGTGTAAACCTCGTAATTAAATAAAAATTAAAAAAAAAAAATCAAAAAAAAAAACAAACCGAATGTAATATAACAGATCACATGTACCTATAGTAGCCATTTTATATTTTCTGATTTTCTTTTGAATTTTCCTTAAACGAATTTTCTTTTCAACTGGAAATCGTTTATAACTTTTCCTAAAAAAGAAAAACCAAATGTAATTGAAACTGTTAAATATAAAAAAAAATGTATAAGTGTATTTTTGTTATATTAATTTCCACATGAAAAATTATATAAGTTAACGGTACTTTGATTATCTATTTTCACTTTTCTTTAATTTTTTTTTTTAATATATTTTTTGAATTTAGTGATTGACATTTCAAGTGAAAAAATGATGAGGTTTTTTTTTTTTAATTTTACTTAATTTTTTTTATTATTGAAAAAAATGTTAAAGGTGAATTTGAATTTTTGTTTTGGTTTTTGGTTTATTTTGCCAAACGCAGATTTTGTATTTGAAGTAATTTAAAAATATAAAATTTCTTTATTTATTTTTTAAATTAAATTGAAAATTAATTTTAAATAAATTTAAATATTCAAAAAAAAAGAATTTAGCTTCTATAAATTTTAAATAGATATCTGTATACCTTGTGAATGGGAGCGTTCTATAAACTCGGTTTAATAAATACTTTTTCTGAAATTTCTTTTTAGGAAAATCGAGTTTTTAGAAAATCGCGTTTTTTATTGAAAAATCTCAAGTTTTTTTAAATTTTTGGTTTTTAAGGATCTTAAAGGTGGATACAATATCAGAATTATCAGCCTTTTCCATATAAAAAAATAAACAGATTTTCTAAACCAGATATTCGGAAATGAGATTTTCAGAAACGGAATTTACTAAGCTGGAATTTCAGATCCAATCCCTTGTGGATGAATTTTTAATATAAGGTTGGTTTTAATGAAATCTCCTACTATTAAAGGTGAATATAGCATGTTATAGTAAAAAATGAATCTTCATCTACGCTAATTAGTAGGTAAGAAGTACTGAAAAAGACCAAGAGGTTTGTAAAAAACCAGATTTTCAAAATATAACAGTTTTCCGAAAAAAAAATAATAATTTTTTAGAATTTTACCCTTAACAATTAAGATAAACAGTGAACACGCGTTAAAATCTAATGTTGGAGATGTGACATTACTTAAACAAAATTTATACAGGTATTGAAGTTAAGGGTTTAAAAATTACAATTTTCAGTTTTTGAACTTTTATAACTTCTAAACCGTACTGGGAAGATGACTTTACCTTGGGAAGTACGGGGAGGATATAACTGTTCCGTAAATTTCTTAAAATTTTATTATTAATCACGCAGTTATTGAATATTTATTAAGATAATTTTTGAATAATAAGAATATTTTTTAACCTACAATCTTACTCCAAATGAAAATATGATACTGCGGATTTATTAGCCCAACATTTGAATAATTTGGTATTCCAACACTTGATAACAGGTATTCCATAACCCATAACTTTGCTTGCGGTTAAAAAAAAGAGGTTGCAGTTGGCAGATTAAAGTTCTTGGGCAAAAGATTTTCCAAATCCTTACCTTAAGCATTTGCAAAAGAATACCTTAATTTTTACTAACAATTAATTGTTGACATTCCTAAAGATCTTTATTACAATCAAAGTATGGAATTTATTTTAAATAGCACTTGAAATCTTCATTTAAATCCTAAAAAAAATTTAGAAATTTACAGTTCTAAGATCATAAAGAATTTTTTTTTCCCTCTTCAGATGTTCAACGGCTCGAATTTTTTTTCTGGAAGTCTGCCATCAAATTTTTTTTTATTTTCATTATATCACATACAATTATCTCCTATTCCTAATTTTTAATTTCCACTGATTCTCTTTTTATTTCACCTGAATTTTTTAATTTTCCTTCTGTTTTTTTTTGGTTCAGTAAAAAGAAAACCTCATATAATGGAAATAAACACTTTTTTTTTTGTCGGGATTTTGAATCTTTTAGATTTTTTTTTCTCCGAAATCTTTTCCTTTGATAAAAAAAAAATCTTAACAAATGAATTTCAAATTCCATTTTTGTCAAGTCGTTTTTGCACTTCAATTTGCGTGGAATAATATTTTTTTATTTTATTGCTATTAAAATGAAGGATGAGGTTGACACTTATAAAGATAAATCTCTTGATTTACTTTTTCCCTGTTTACTGTTATTTTTTATTTTTATATTTTATTCATCACATTTTTTTTTAACAATGCGTTAATCCACCCACAACAAAATTACATACAATCAAAAATAAGAAGAGGAAAATGTTAAATTCCTGAAATTGGAGAATAAACTAGCGGTACAAAAAAAAAACTGAAAAAACAGATGCGCTTTTCCAATTTTCTTATTTTCAATATAAAAAGGAAAATATCAGAGAAAAAAAAATTCTCTTTGATACATCAAGCGCATTTGATGAGGAAATCTTTACTATATAACAGCTCTATAAAAGAAAAATGAATTTTCATTTAGAATTTAACAGAGTAGATATTATTGCGTGGGGCTCAGGAAAAAAGAAATATTTTACATATTTTGCATTTTATTACTAATAGATAGAATAGACAAAAAAAATTTTCCGACATTTTTATCCTATACTTAATTTTCTCATTCCCAAAACACAACTCGAATAGCAAGAGTTTTTGTCATTCATTGCGTGGGTGAAAATTAATCTCTAACACTGGGATGCTAAATTATATTTTGTAAACTGGGATGTAAAAATAGCTTTCACTTGCTTCCAAAAAATCCAGTTGAGTTTGGTGTTGTACAATGATTATTGCTTCTATTATCTTTTAACAGACACCAATTAATTTAACAAATTTATGGAAATTTCAGAATCCTAGCTGCTTTAGTCCTCATAAAATCAATCCAATAAAATCAATTTTAAACAGTATTTGGCTCAACTTTAACATATATTTTTATACTCGTTTAAACCTTTGTTAGGATATACCAAATTTGCTATTAAATTTGGGCCGCAGTGACGGAGGGTAGGAGGGATAGATATTAAATCAAATTTGGAAATTAGATCGATCTAGCTATGTCTGTCTGTCCGTGCGATAACTCAAAAATTAAAGGAGCTACGATTCTGTGATATTCACAAATTGGTATGCAGCAACCGTCATTCCCATTCCAAATGGTTTGCTCAACGGTTTTGATTAGCTCTTATAAAACTTTATATAATTATTTATATTTATATATAATTTTTTTTATATAATCACTATTCTAGTAAACCTTGGTGTCTTAGACTTTTTTAAAATAAAAGCTATTCAGTTTAAAGGCCAAAGTTTGTGCAATATTTGGTTGGTCTAGTGTAGTGTGTTCGAGTATATAATAACTTAATATATTCAATGAGACTGTGTATCTAAAATTTTGTCAAAAGTAATTAACCGGATGATATATTGCTTACGTTTATGCGGATATTCAGAGTTGACACAGCCTCTAAAAATATAAAAAATATGACAATACAGTCTCCTTTGTTTACAATTATAAATGTCCGTTTGTATAAAGTATGATATCTGGTGTAACTCAATGATCAAAAGACTTAAAAACTGTTAAATAGTCATATACAAATATGTCGAGCAGATAAAAAACTCAAGAAATTTCGTATGGATTTATTTACGAAGTGTAAACGGATTACAAATTCAAATAAAATAACGGTTTTTTTTATACTCGAATATCTACAAATATATTTAATAAGTTGTTACCGTTATATATGAGCTTTATCTTACTAATACTTTAACATTATATCAAATGAGTTTTGAAGTTTAAGATATTGCCAACTTATAACATAATGTTTCATTAAGCCGTCGTAGTACGCAGCTTAATTTCTATATCGACCGCAAATAAGTATTGTTATTATTTTGAACTCAAGTGTATTTTGTAACTAAAATTCAATTCATATTTAACCAATATTCTAATTTCCTCTACAATAATAAGTCTCTCCAAAAACTTTTCACTTTTTAAACAAATTTTGATGACACAACAAAAGATATCTGCAGATTAAAATACTTAAAAAAAAAACGTAATGCTGTCTAAATTATTACATATAAGAAAATTGACACCCATTTTATTCTAAACAATTCATGCCAAACAAAATTTCAATTTTAAATTTTTGTATTGTAAAGTAAACGAGGAAATTATTAAGGAAAATTTGTTTGTTATTTTTTTGGAAAAAATATAATAATTGCAACAAAATTTCAATAAAAATAAGAGGGTTATTTACTATTACTGGTGTGAATTTTACGGATGCGTTCACAATAACAACACTAACAACCCCTTTATTTTATATCAGGTTTTCACTTATTCTTTATTTTCACGGATTAAAAAATAAAAACTGTTTTTGTTTTGGTTTTTAATACTTTTCTGGATTTTGAATAAGAACAACAGGAAAAGCAAGAAAAAAAGAGTTGCTACTTATAATAAAACGCTTATCCCAAATTCCCAAAATGAAACAAAAAAAGGCAAATGAATAATACCAAACAGGAAAACATTCATAAAAACGCAATTATTGCGTATTAGAGTGCGTACTTTAAGTTGGATTTAAAAACACTTTATTTTGAAAAGTTAATTTCAATAATAGAAAAAAAGTCTATCACTAGTGGAATTGTAGAGTTTTACAATACTGTGATACCTATAATTTGTAAGTTTTAAATAAGTTTTGAAAACCGATATTAACTGTTTTAATTCCAAATGATCAAGTAATTCTATCCAAAGGATATCAAAATTTTACCTTTCAACAAGTTTTAGTTACTCTAAATGGTTCCCTGCTTCAATGCGATGTCATCATCAATGCACTTTTTCATTAAGAAGGGAAATCATAACACATAACTGGAAGGTAAAACACAACATACCAAGTTCAGCAAAACGATTTTAATATTAGAGATGTTAAAATTACAGATCGAAAATAACTAAGCTACTTTTATCTCAAATAATTAAGTACATAATACAACTGTTCGATTGCGCTGTGGTTACAGTGCTGACCTTTCATGCGAAACACCCGGGTTCGAATCTCAGTGAAAATGAAAGAACTTTTATAAGGTTTTCGACTCGAATCAGCTGCCATTCGCCATTTGGGTTCAAATTAATGGCTTAATCAATAATTTATAATTATATATTTTTAATAAAAAATACATTAATATAACAATATCAACAAATTCAAAATGTAAACAAATAATTTAATTGAATAATATAATTCACAGATATAAAATACCATATAACTCAAATACAAGTAATATTTTGAATTTGTTTATTAACAAAAAAAGAATTTTATTTATTGAAAATCTAAGACGTTTCTACATGTTATAAGGTCTAATACTATCTCATGTTTAAATTGTATGTGGAATTCATTAAGATCAGTTCTAATAACACGAATATAATATGACCCCCTTTTCCAACATGTTTATGCCTTGCAGTAAAAAAAAACGTCATTGTTTTCAAATGCAATTTCTTCTGTTGCTCTATTCGAACCTAACACTAAAGTGTTTTTTTAAATTAATCATTGTTAATTAAAATTTTTTATTTATTTATTTTAGTTTCTAATATTACATAAAAATTTTAGGTAATGTTAGTATTACCGTCGGCTTCTAGGTCCATTACGAGTAATTAGAATTTTTTTTTTATTTCCATATAAGTTCTTCTTTATAATCTTCAATTGACTTTTTATATATTTTATAAATAGTTGTAAGATAATATTTCTATAAACACATAATATAAATTTTTTGACAGTCAAAATATAATTAACATACAGACAGTTAAATGAAAATTTCTAAAAAAAATTCAAAAAAATCTGTTTCCTTCTCATTAACAGAATATTAAGACAGAAAAAACAATCAGATTTTTTTAAATTTAGAATTTAATTTATTTTTAAAATTAAAATTAATCTGATTCCATTTTCTATCAGCAATATAAACTCATTAGACTAAAACCAAATTAATTCTAAAAAAAAAGTCTAATCGTCTTAAAAAAAAAATATCACCAGACCTTATAAATACAAACAAAATTTGAAAAGTTTTTAAATTAGAAGATAACAGAATCCATTTCAAAGTCCATATTGTCTTTAGTTGGCAGCATTGTTCTCACTCCAATACGAATGCAAAATACAAATGATTTTTTCCCCCTTTTTTCAAAATTTCAACTGTCATAAAAAAGTTTTTACATACAGTATACACTATTATTAATGACATTTTATTGACAATTTTCACATATTAATAAATAATATTTTTCTTGTACGTGTTACAACTCATTGAAACAAATTAAATTTAATATATGTTTATTTTTGAAAGTGTAGATACACACTTTTTAATCTTAAATTGAATATTTCTGGTTACAATTATTCCAACTTTTTGAAGGGTTTTTTGAAGGGTTGTAATAATATATTCATTCAATCCTAAGTTTTTTTTTATTTATTAAAGTACAGAGAAAAATTAGGCTGATTAACACGTGTGATTTACAAAAATAATATTGTTACGTCATCAATCAAATAATTTAAATATTAAAAAATGAAAAATGAATATTAATATTAAATTTATTATTGCGACAAATTTTTAAAATTAAACTTGTTATACATATGATGAAATGTAAGGGATGCGTAAAAAATGAGTTGACATTTGACAGCGATGAGAGAGATGACATATGGTTGCAAAAATATCAATTTAAATTTCAAGCAAATTATGTCATTATTTTGAATTATGAATGCGTTTTGAATATTGACGATTACAAAACAAATTTGAAATTTTTGATACCGATATTTGGTTATATGGAATTAGATTTCATTTAAATATTGAGCTCCAACCTACTTAAATTAACTTGATTTTTGAAATTTTTATTCAAGAACTGAACAGATTTTGAAAATTTAATTTATTTATTTAAATTACAACCATAATTTGAAATAGTAATATAAAAGCTTTGATTTTAATTTAAACCAAATTGATAAAACTAATATTAACTTAATATGTTAATGAGATTTAATGGGGTTGGATATGAATCCAAGTATCTCAAAATTCGTTTTCTTAAATCGCGTTACCTAAAACCCTATTTTTCAAAATATGGTTTTTACGCATCTAAAGCCAAAATTAAAGGAAAGGTATTAGAATGCGGCATACCTTTCTCACACAACAAATTAGTAAGTTACTAAAAACAGTAATTCGATGACACCGACTTTGATATTACTAAAAAGAATTGAAAAATTCAATTGAAAGTTATAAAAATTCTTACTTCAACTCATCTCAGATTTCAGAAGCAGTAAGCAAATACCGCAAAACTACCTTGTACCAAATATATATATATATATATATGCTGCCACAGATATGCGGATTAGCTTTAAGGAGGCGTGTGACAGCTATCTGAATCACTACTATCATTGTTTTAAAATTTCAGAAACATAAAGCAAATCGGAAAGAACATTCTTCTACCAAATATCAAGTTTCTTTCTTTATCAATTTCGAAGATATACTTATTATATCTTGGGAAACGTGTGAAAGGTACACAAATCCAAAAAAAAGGACATAATTGAAACAGAATTGGTCTATCTTGTACTAAATTTCAGGTTTTGCGTTGTTAATTTAAAAAATGTGCTGCTTAGACATGGGGAGGTTTGTGGGAGGTACCCGAAAGACCATTTAAATTAATCCCAAATTTTAGGAACATAATGGAAATAGAAACGGCTTCTTTTAACAAAAATTGAAGTTTTTAGGGGAGGTACGGACATATGGACAGATGGTTGTCGCTGAACCGACACAGGAGATGACGCTGCTTTTATGTAAATTTTTTTTTATCTACCTTGCTTTATTTTGCTGGTTTCAATCACCGTACCAAAGTTAATATACTCCTATACCTATTATAGGTATAGGGTATAATTAGAGTAAAATATTTTTGAAAAATGATAAGTAGATTAAAACTAGTCTCTACATTATTTTGAGATTGATTAAAAACTATTCTTCAAACTAAATTTAATCATGTTTATATCAACACTTTAATATTGATATCATAATAATCAAATCCTTTAAATCTAATTCTAACCTTCTAATAATAAACTCAACTTTGGTTTTTTTTTGCCGAATAACTTTATCAAAAAAATTTACAATTTTTTTATTGTTTTTTTTTTTGAAAAAGTAGTGATGACAGTTATTATCATTACTGTTATTATTTTTATAAACATAACTAGGGTATAAAATTAACATATTTTAATTTTTTTTATATCCTTCCCAAATTCTCTCGAAAACTTTTTTTTTATGTTATCCTTATTTTAGCGTATACACATACACTCATAAATTATCATTTCAAAGAAAACTAAAAAAATTTTATTTGTTATATTCCTTAGGACACCCCCTAAAGCGGAATAGAATAGTTTTGTTTCCTTAAGTCCCATATTTGTAATTTAAAGGAAAAATTTGAATGGAAAACTTTATTTATAAAAAAAAATTTTATTTTATTTATTTGTTCTTCTATACCGCACTTTACAAAGTTTTAATTTATTAACCCATTCACAGCGAGTAAGCGCTTTTTGTTTTAATTTTAGTTAATTGTGTTTGTTTTTATAAAAAGAACTTTTAATTTTTATTATCATCATAGTTTGAACTTGTAATATATTATAGTAATATACTGTTAACTTTTAAGGAGTTCCAAGCTTGGGTCGAAACTTTTAATTTTGATAATAATCAATTAGGGTTAATTTTGATTAAAAATTTGAGAAATTATCGGCATACTTAAACGGTTGTCTTGTGTCTAACTGCAATTCAACATATTTTTCAACATAATACCATTGTTCAGACAGATGAAATAACAGAACAACTCATTTCGTAAACTCAGCTTATCGTTTAACTCAAATTTAGAATTATACCCACTCATAATTTGAATGAAGCGATATACTCCAAATGGTCTTGATATTGAGCAGACACAACCTTGAAGATATGTTCGCTTAATCTGTCAACGCATGGGGGAGTGAGGTAAGATCCTTGAGGAATTTGGCAACCTTCCTCATTGAGGAAGGTTCAAAATGTAATTATTTAAAAACCCTTGGTTCCTTTCATCACTTGTTAATTTCTTTTTTTATTTATTTTTTGTTTTTCTTATTGTTTTTATTTTTTTGAATAATTTTTGTAAACTTTTTTATTATTAAATGAGAAAGAAAAACAGAAACAAGTTTTTTTTTAGAATGGGGAGACATGTTTTTTTTTTTGCTATTTAACTCTTCCTTTAGATTTCGGATTGACACAATGAGAAAAAATGAATTAAAAAAAAAAGAAACAGACAAAATAATAAAAAAAAAAACGAATTTTCCAATTTGCATATAAAATAATAATAAGAAAGAACCGAAAGATAAAAAACAATAAAATTAAACTTTCAATTGGTATGTAAATACAGACAAATGAGAATTAGAATCTTAAAAAATAATTAAGGTTTGGAAAAGTGGAGGTAGAAATTTTTTTCGTATTCTTTATACTTATTTTATTGCAGACAAAACGGTTAAAGTAGACCTTAGAAGAGAAAGAGTTGAAAAGTGTTAAAAATAATTTAATCCAACTATTGTAAAAACTATTTTAAAGTTAAAATTCCTTAACTAGTGATTATTTAGATAGCTAATTCTAGAAAAACTTTAGAACCTAAATTACTAAGTCCCGGGCGGTAGTATAAGATATCTACTCACTTAAAAAATTCGCCTGTAGCCAAAATAATGGGATAAGTACCCAATCTGCTTACTCAGTTTAATTGCTGAAGAATAACGATGAGACCCTTTCGTTCATCGTGGGTTAAATGGGAAACTCAAATTTGTATATTATCATTTACATTACAAGTATTGTGAATTAGTGGAATGCAAACCTGGAATCCTTTTAGAAATCTTAAAAAAAACCTTCGCAAAACTAAGAAACCTAAAAAAAAAAATAATTGATTAAGGCAGCCTTTAAGTTTAAAACTTTGCAATTTGGTTTACAATTAAATTTTTTTCAGGAAATTTTAATCGACTAAGTTATATTTGTATTAAAACTTATTAGGCTATTTATGCTAGTGTAGTGGGCGAGTCCTTGGTTAATTAGCACCAACTTCTTTAATTATAAACAAAATGATTTGAAATGAATATCATAGGTTTAAAATTTGCAAACTACCTCTTATCGAAAATTACTAGAAATTAGATTTTGTACTCCAGCATTTTTTATTGCAGCAGCAAAAAATTTTTACTTAGATTCATGTTTTAAAAGGTTGGACACCTGATTAGAGACCTGATTTTTTTTTTGCCCATAGCTCTACGTGCTAACTGTTCACTGTGATAGGCTAAACAGCCTGACTATATATGTGCATGTCGGAACAGGGGAGATATATTCATATATTAGAACTGATCAAATGAATTCCACATACAATTTAAACATGAGATAGTACTACGCCTTATAACATGTAGAAATGGCTTAGATTTTCAATAAATGCAGTTGTATTTTTGTTTATATTGTAATATTTTGTATTTGAGTTATATGGTATTCTATATCAGTGAGTTATATTATTTAATTGAATTATTTGTTTACATTTTGTATTTCGTTATATTGTTTTTATGTATTTTTTATTAAAGATATATAATTATTAATTAAGCCATTAATGGTATGAATGGTAGCTGAGTCGAGTTGAAAACCAGATAAAAGTTTTTTCACTTTCACTGGGATTCGAACCCGGGGCCTTTCGCATGAAAGGTTGGCACTCTAACCACTGTGCCACCCAGCCGATTAGACGCCTGTTGCATTTGTTACACTGGAATTAAAATTTTTAAATCAGTTATAAAACCCTTCCTAATTTTATTTTGAAAAACTTGCATTATCCAGCCACAAAAAACCGCAAAACAAATTATTTTTTATTAATTATTTAAAATTTTTTTATATTTTCGCGTGCTCCCGTAAATCTGCGTAAAAATACATATTTTTCCCCATTTCTGATTATTATGTCTGTTGGGAGCATTTAAAGTCAAATAAAATTTAATTTTTAATGGCCATGTTTCGAATTCATTCTATGATCAGAGATAACTTACGAGTATTATTATCCTTTCAATTTGTTGGCTCATTTTTTTTTTTTTTTGGCAAAATCACATAAAGGAATCAAAGTAAAGTAATTTTGTATTTTTGGTTACTTTTATTATTTTTTCCATAATTTCAACTTTTTTTTATTGCACGCTTTGGCTATAAAATAAAAAAAAAACTTTTGATACTTTGTCTTTAAAGAAAATTATTCATATTCAGATCCTTTGTATTCATTCATGTTCATATTTAGTTTTTTGTTTTTGTGTTTATTCCGAATGATTTCCTAAAGGATAATAATGGACGTGTTAATAATTTTTTTTTCTGAATAATTTAAAAGTTTTTATTTCCCTTTTATTTTTTTTTTTATTTTTAAAATAAAATTTTTCCAGGAAAAAAGGAAGAAATAAAAGGGTTTCCCCCTTGATATGATGATTGAGATGTGATGTGATAATTTAATTTTCCTCAATTGTTTTTTTTTTTGTTTATTGTATTTAGGAAATTTTATGGAAAATATGAAAATGACTTTTTAAATTATATTTTGTTTTATTATTGTTGTTGTTGATTTTTTTATAATTTTTTGGAAAAATTGTTTACAATTGTTTTTTTTTATTTGTATTGAAAAAAAAAGTTTAAAAAGTAAAATTTTTTAAGTCAATGATAAATTGAACAAAGCCAAAAAGGGGGGAGGGGAAGGTGTCAAAGGGATTTAGAAATTAAGGAAAAGCATAAAGGAAGATAATTTTTCAGTTTCTAATGTAAAATTTGGAACTCTTATGAAATTAGTATATAGTAAAGTAAATTCAACTTCGGAATTTTAGTTTTTAAAATGGTTCCCTTCTGATTACAGAATTTTATTCTAATTTCAAAATAGGAAGTCTGAAAAGTTTTTTTAAAATTAACTTGTGTTTTTTTCTTACTTATTTTAAATAATTATATATATTGATATTTATATTTAATATCATTTGACCATATGGTGGCTGTGATTAAAACGCTTCCTTTTGATTTAATTTAAATTCATCTCTAGTCAGATGATTTTGAACTCTAATATGATACAGATCATACCTATAAGCTGCTATCATATCTGTTATAATACTAGCAACTGCTAAAGAGCTGCAACAGTTTAAGAATCATATTCTTACTCTGTTGTTTTCTTTAACATTTTTGTCTATTACTATATTAAGACGTTACTAAAAGAGATTGCACTGCCTATACCTGTTCTGACCAATGGCGTAGTGGTAAAGACGCCGCCTTTCATGTGGAAGGTCTCTGGTTCAAACCCCGGTCAGATCATATCCAATAAAAAAATATTGTAAAATTGTTTAATTATATCGCAATATAAAATAAGATATTAATAAAAATATATAAATAATTATTGTGTAAGATTATCGATGGCGCACAAAGTTAACATTTGTGCATTCATATTTCATAACCTTATACAATAGCTACAGCCGAGTAATCAACGGCTTAGTGAATATTATGATTAAAGAAACTGAAGCCTAGTTCAAAATAAAAACTTGGTGAATGCCCTATACTCCTTAAAGGAATGGAAAAGGAATAAAAAATACCTGTTCATAAAATTGTTCCTCATTTTTAATCTATTTTGGTTCCCTAATGGCTAAAGCTAATAAAATTTATAAATCACTAATTTAAATTTTTTTCTGGGAGCAAGGTGGGTTAAAATCATCGAAAGATACTGCACGCAACCACAGTTATGTGTGCCTTTTACACACGGAAAACATCCACGTTGTTTTATAACATAAAAACTAGTCTTAGAGACTTACCCTTAATTTTGTACTAACTATTTAATTTATCGTTAGTTTGAGAGGCCTAGCTCTTTAAAAGAAGTAGGAGCTTTTATGTTTATCTGATCTTCCAAGCAGCTCTTACGTTTTGTTGCATATTTTTTAATTTTATCACTAACATTTGGAATCCGTAAAACCCTATGTAAGTCGGAATTTCGACCATACTAGGAAGCAGTTAGCATTTTATGTAGCACTTTGCTTTGAAATGTTTGAATTTCTGAATGTGTCTTTATTAAGCACAGCCCCAAAGTTGTAGACAGTAAAACGAGATGTTTTTTTCAGAAAATGGTAAACGCAATTGCGACCTTTGGCAATGGTTTAACGTTCGAAGTTTTTAGCACTTTTGCATGTTGTTTATTAGAAATTATCAAAATATTAAATTTATGATGCCATATAACAACATGCATATTAAAAATGTGTAGAATATGCAAAATTAAATTAATATTTTTCTCTAACACTTTTGAAGCTGATGAAAAAGTTTTGAACATTAAATTTTAATTAGCCCTTTAAAAAAAGCATTTGAATTTCACAGCCTTACGTCATGTAAATTATTCTTAACTAACTGTCCATTTGATCTGACATTGTCAATAAATTTAATTATGCACGCATTCGAATGTCTTCAATCTATAAATTTCTTTCAATCACTCAAAAATTCTTAAATTAAAATACAAAAAAAAACATTTTCTTAATTGACACATAAAACAATTTTTAAACCCAAACCGCATAATAAACATGTCACTTTTATGAAATAAATTAAATAATTATTTACAATTTAAAAAAACATTAGACATATTTGTAATATCATCAAAAAATTTATTTCCACACATTTATATAATTATATTTTTTTTCAATCTTTTGTCCGTGAAAAGAACAAAAACGAAGAAACAATGAAAATTATTAAATAGGAAATTACTTGGTATTTAATAAGGTCAAAAATGATATTTTCATCTGGATCTTTAGTTCAATTTTTAATAAATTTCGCCTTCCATTTGACAGCTAATATTGTTCTGACTTGTGTATCAATTTCTTTAGTCATCAAAAAATGTGTCACATAATCACCAGCTGTCAACATTTCAATTACTTTATTATCATCAGTTATTTGATATTTATAACCAGTTAAATGATAATGTCCTTTCATAATTGGACATTTTTGCATCATATTACCATATTTTTCAAATTCAGTAAATACCATATTTATTATTGGATATTTATCACGATTTTCAACAAAATGACAACGATCCACTAATGGACTTTTATATACGCTTGTTAATTGATCACCATCCACTTTTTGGAAATGAATTTGTATAAAAATGTCATTACCCAAATCTTTCAATACATCAGCTTTAATATCAATTAAATTATCCGCGCCTTCTGGGCGTATATTAATTTTAACATCCATATATTCAGCATCAACAGCTTCTAAATCAGCACTTTCAACATGAATCTAATGAGAAAATAAATGACAATGAAATTAAATGACAGTGTTGAAATAACAAAATCACCTGTCAAAATTCAATGAATATTATAAAATTGTGACTAAAAAACGAAAATGGAGTACATATAAAATATAATTAAAACAACTTTAAATTTGGGGAATTTTTATGTAATCCAGATTCACCTAGAAACTTGAACGAAGATAATACTCCTGTCAAGTATATCTCAGAAATTGGGGGTAGAATTCGATTAATAATTGAATTTTTAATCCCCTTATTGAAATTTTTTTAAGAAATTGACAGTTAACTAGTATCGCGGAAGCTCTCAAAATTCGAGCGATTTTCGCACTCAAATTATTATTTTGTGACCAAATAAGCCAAATAATATATACGATATACTTGAACTATTAGTATCCAATCAGTTTTTAATTATGCACTCACAACAGAAATTAAGTTCATGTTCTTAGTAAAATCTGAACTTAAACTTAAACTGAATAGCCCATCTGTCAACTACTATAATAAAAAATCTCACCTTCACTAAATTACACTTGGCATACGGAATCCAAATTGATGCAAAAATAAAAAGTAACTGCTTTAAAAATAATTCCATGGTTTATGTTAAGCCTTTAATAAATCTAAACAGAACTAATAGAACATTCTTGTAAAACCAACCATTTTATACTCAAAAATTATTTAACTTTATTAGAGATCATAAAGATAATCAAGAAACTAATTATTAATTTTGAAAATAAATTTAAAAATAATTGATTCAAAACAAAAGCATGTAGATCTCATGTTGTAATTAAAAGATTAGAAAATTGACATTGAATTTAAAACAAGGTTCAGTGAACAAGCACACATTTTTTTTAGTTTCAGACAAAGTGTGTATTTTTAATGAAACTTATATAATATAAAAAATTATTTATATATAAAACATATAATTGTTAAACAACTTCAGATTTCAGAATTCACAGGTTGTTGTAAATGAAATCCACTATTTCGAAGCAGGTTTTCTGTTGGTCACTTGAAAAAAATGATTTCAATTTCCTTCTCGGAATATAGGCTTTAGCCACTTATCTTAGATATAATTTTCTATTTATTTAAGTTTAGTGGATCTTGAAAAGCGTGTTAAAGTTGTAAGTTCGATATCGAATTGCAAAAAATATCAAATATTAAATTATTTACACATGGGATCGAACTTAACGGAAAAAAAATGAAAAATATAATGAATATTTTTTTCAATTAATTGCTTCTAATTAAAATATCGATCCGGAATTTTATTTGAATTAAGATTTTATTACGTTCTTTTTGATACATTATTCACAAAAACCATAAAATAAAGTTGCTTAAGCTTTTACGATTTTTTGAAAACTAAAAAAAGATTAAAAGTCTCCGTTTCTCAATCTCACTACCCACTAGTCTCTTCGACCAGTAAAGGTAATCACTGATTTCTTTCTAGAACTCCAAATATAGCAAAAAAATTGAAAAAGCTTGACCCTTAAGGATGTTTACTCAGCCCTTGATCTTTTTTATGACTTTTCTAGAAAAACTGAAAAGCTCAACCCTTAATGATTGACCTTTCTTGCCCTTCACCCTTTTTATGACTTTGCTAATTTTTTCGTCTTTTTAGTGTCACAAAATCGGGATTTAGGTCTTTAACGTCAAGCAGACCCGACTGTGGGTCGTAAGATACTAAGGGTTCAATTATATTTCAATTTTTGTTTTGCTGCTGAGAGAACAAAATTCCAATATCGTCTCGTTCTGGGACCCTGGTTTTAAAATTAATCTAGTTTTAATAAAGTCTTGTTCCAAGGTTTCAAATTCTATCCGAGGTTTTAACGAAAATCTTTAAATAAAATGTCGTTCAATGTCACTAAGTTCAGTGTCGTTCAAATTAAATGAAATTGATCTATTATCACTATACACAAAATTTGAATAAAATTATAAAATTATTTAAATTTTAAAAATTTTATACGAACTTTACATAAAGTACTAAATATTTAAACTTGAAATATTTAGCACGGCCTTCTTTGAATCTACGATACTCTAATAATCATAATCTGATTATAGTTAAATATATTTTAAAATAATTATGAGTTTTTCAGTAAAATTATTTAGCAGTTCCTCCTTTCCAGTATTTCTTTAATTCAAAAAACATTATAAAATCAATATTTATAAATTCACAATTAAACCAAAAGCACAGCACAACCTAGATACAATAACAAATAACATATTTCTTTCAAATTAAAAAAAAAAACAATGATTTAATTAAAAGTTCCGGATATTTAATTTAAAATTCAAAAAAAAATTATAATTTACATAATAAAATTTAAAAAATTTGAATTTCATGAACCAGACAAATTTTACATTTTATGTTAATAAAATAATCGGTTCATGTCTTGACTAATAGTTCTCAACTTACACTTTAAACTAAGTACCTAATTTAATAATTAGCAAAAGGCCACATACTTCAACTACCATTAATTCTAATAAAAAAATAAAAAACATTTTAATTAATTTTCAAACATTAATAATCACTCTGATATTATCAGGATGGCTTGCTTTCCGTTCCCCCAATATTCTTTCATTTGAGCCCCTTTAAAATTTACACAATGCATCACTTTAATCCCACCACATTTTAAATTTCCCAGTTTCTTCATTGGTTTTCAAGAACCGTGGAAGTTCTTTGTTGACTTTATATTATGTACCTTATTACTACTATATTTATATAGGGTAATATAGTTTTGAATATACAATACTCCAACAGTAGTGCAAAATATATTCAAGTCACGAAATTTTTACAATGAAAAGAAATATTATTTGTCTTTTTCTAAGAAAATAACAAACAGAAAACATTTGAATTTTTAAGAAAATAAAAACTAAAGCAAATGTACAAGATATTTGTAAAGTTGCTACTTTAGTTAAAGAAAAACTTCTTATTTGCATAAATACTAAATATAGCATGAAAATAAAGTGGAAGATACACTTTTTTTGAAAATAAGTTAAAGATGGGTCTAATATTGCTCCATTTAATTTGCTGTCTTTGAAAGTCTTTGAAAAATTATTCTGAACCCATGTAAATCCAAAGTTGTAACAGAGTAAATCCTAGTAAATCCAAGTCTAAATCTTATAAAAAAATCAAATGTTATTTACAATTAGTATATAATTTATGTAGAGAAGCTTCAAAGTAGTTCGAACACAAATGTCTTTCATGTCTTTGAATGTCTTTGAAAAAGTATTCTGAACCCATGCACACCCAAAGTTATAACCGCGTTCCAAAATAACATTCAAGTAAATCCAAGTCTAAATTTTATTCAAAATTGAATTGAAAGAAGTCGGAACATGAATCTTCTTTAAGGATTAAAAACTTGTTTTATTAAAATAACGGTATTTCCTCATGTAATTAATCAACCTATGTTAAATAATTTCCAAATCATATATTTAAAAGTTAAAGCCAAGGTTCCCACCAAATTTCAAATACAAAAAAACTTTTAAATGCCCGTATAATTATGGACACTAGATTACCTTTATATTTCTTATTAAATATCTGACACCACGTACACAAAGATTTTTAACAATTTGACTTTTGACATTTTGTCATTGTACAAACAAATAAGTCAACTCTAGAGGGTTAAAAGCAGGAATAGTCAAATGGAATAAAGAAAACCAAAAAAAAAAAGAAAACTAAAACTAAAATATTCTTGCCTTCCACAATAATACCATAAAAAAAAACACATTTTTCGCGACAATTTACAAGTCCCGTTAGTTTTTTTTTTTGCTTTCGATTCTAAAGTTTTTCTATTTGTCTTTCTTTTAGTATTTTCTCTTCTTTGAATTTTAACATTGCCCGATTTACAAATAAAACCAATAAAGAGATATCCTGTGCTCTGAATTCTTTATAGGAAAAGTCTATTTATTGTTGAGGACTGCCTATTAGAATTGTCATGTTTCGTTGTTTTTTTGTTTCTTATCTACAATGAATATTTTAAACGTTATCGCGTAACGTTTTGTAAATAGTTAGAAAAGATTTTTTTTTCTGTTTTTTTGGTCTGGACAATTTGAACGATTTGTATAACGATTTGTTGTTATTAAATATTTTTCAGTTTTTGTTTTTTATTTAAATTTTTATTTTCTAGTTAAATTTGTATTCAAATTTTAAAATAGGGATGTCACAAGAGATTAAATTTTACTACCTTTACTACTAAATTATAGTTAACAAAAAAATGGAAATTATTTCATAACAACTTATAAAATTTGATCTTTACATGTAATTGCATTGCAATATCAGACTTTACTTTGCTCAGGTATCTTTCATACAGAAGGTCTCGGGTTCAAACTCCGGTCAGATCATATCTATTAAAACAATATTGTAATCTTGTATAATTATATCGTAATATAAAATAAAATTTAATAAAAAATATAAATAACTCTTGTGTAGGATAATAGATGGCTCATAAAATTAATCTTATACAATAGCTACAGCCAAGTCATCAACGGCTTAGTGAATATAACGATTAAAGAAACTAAAGCCTAGTCTAAATAGTTTTAGTGAATACCTTAGAAGATTGGAAAAGGAATAAAAAGAAAGCACTCAGGGTGTACTAGTTCGATAAGCCAGGATTGGGGTCGGTAGTCTTACATATTGTATCAAAATATCTAAAACCAAGATTACAATATGGTTTACACACAAAATATCAAAAATTAGAAAGTATGATCATTAAATCAATGTGGTCAGTTATATCAAAAATGATTAAATCGGTAACACGTAAAAAAAATCCATAACATGGGTTATTAAGATGAGTGCTTAAAAGGATTTGGATATTGATAGACATAATTGTCCAACCACCAGGAACCATACCGGATTTTGATCAAATTTCAAATAAAAAGTGTTTAATTTAGAAATTATCAATTGTAATGCATATCATGATCGTCAATGCAATTTCTAAATTCTTCATGCAGTGTATAATGCAAGTATCTCAGAGCGTCGTGTATAACTCTTCTACTATTCATAGAATTACCGAGAATTATTTAAACAATTACTAAAAAAAACCTATTATGGGAAAATTAAATTTATAAAATTTATAAAATAAAAATATTAAGATATTTGACACAAGATCAGCATTTGCTTTATTACAGAAACTTTGATTAGATTTTTATTCCAGTTGTTTTAAAATAAAATTGTAGTCTCGACTTTTATTTCAAAAGTTTCATTATAGCACATGTGCTACCACTATTTTAAAATAATTGAACATTCTATATAAAAAACTATAAACATCGGTTGATAAATAACCATTTTAAAAAATAAAAATAAAACAAAAAAAAACTGCATGAGTAATAAAAACGATAGGATTACTTACAAAAGTGAATGAAAAAAAGTTATTTTGCTTTCTTGTGATTTTTTTCTAATTTTAATTTTTACTGTTATTTTGCACAAAAAAATACACTTTATGATGCCTATAAGGTTTCGCGCAATGAATGATAAATTATTGTAAAACTATTTTTGTTGCAAATGAAGCCAGTAGAGTCATTGTTAATTCGCAAAATAAAAACAAACACAAAAAATAAATACAAACTAAAAATGGTTATAATAAAAAGCGGATACAAATGTCCTTAAACATTTCTACTACGTAGTGGATTTGAAATTAAGAATTGGTTGGTTTTTTTCCAGTGCTCAATTTTAATATTTTTAAGTTTTATAAAATCTGAAAATTTGTTAATATCTTCTGCAATGCTGAAATTTAATATTAACTTTATTCTTTTGAACTTCAAATGCAGCACTGGATTCTTTTTAATAAGAATTTTTTTAAACTTCAAAGGGCGACCATTTTTTTTACCTAGGTATTTAAATCTAGATAAGAAAATTCTTTTATGTAAAAGTGATTTTTAACCAAAATCGCCAAATCTTTAACGGATTTTACATATCATGTTTACATGTAATTTCCGTTATTATTTTTTTTTTTAACTTTTAAATTCCTCGCGTATCTCTAAATTGTAGGTTTTAGAGTATTGTCACCATTACTAATAAATATACTTATTAAAATACAGTAGAAAAACCAAATTAAATCAAGTTTTATTTTTTTTTTTCGAAATCTTATTTAATTTAAATTTTAACATTTTCAAGTACAGAGACGCTCAAAATTGATAACAAACTTCTATTTTAATATTGAAGTTGAATATTGGCAATCTATATTTTTAGGTTTTATCTGCGCTTTCAAAAAATAGAAAGTAAAATAAATTTTAATGGCGCATTTGTATCAATAGAAAATTCAGCAAAATGCCTAGGAACGACACTGAATGTCAAGCTTAGGTGGAATTAACATGTTAAGAAAAAACTAGACCAGAAAATAAATATAGAGTAAATTCCTGGCTCCTAGGGCATAAATCTAAATTAACAATATAAAATAAAGTGTTAATTTACAGCCAGGTAATTGAACCTATTTGGTTATATGGCATTTAACTTTGGGGTTGTGCGAAGCAAACGCATATTAAAAAATACAAACTTTTCAGAATACAGTCCTACGTAATATAGTAAGTGCTCCCTGGTATGTACGTAATAGTTACATTCATACAGATTTACAAATTCCCAAAGTTATAGATGAAAAAAGTAGATATGTCATAAAGCATAAAGTGCGTCTAGAAGGGCATATAAATATTGGATCTGCTCAGTTAATAAATAATCAGATTTTACAGGAAGGCTTAAAAGAAAAATACCTTTAGATAATATAGTATAAAATACAGATTTCCTTGGAGAAGTACAAAAAACCAATACTCAAACCAAAGATAGCAAAAAATTAATGGTTAGTTAGTTCGTCTAGTTTTAATAAAGGAAGGGTGTGGTTTAGCTCGGTAAGAATTCGGCATACACTTCTGCTACGGGACAGTTTGTAACTTTCGAAGATTCCACACCAATCCATGTAAATTAAAAATTAACTTTCTACTGATTTTGATCAACATTATCTCATCTTTTATCTTATCTTATACTTTATGTATAAAAATTCGATTTTTCAATCAGTCTCATACCACCCAGAATTGTAGTTTTAATTTTTTATGTCACTGTATGAGTATTCATATACACAACTATGTATACATGCGATTTCACTCATACCTACTCAGAAGGAATTAACATTTTCACAATCCATATGTAATGAATCCCAAATTAAATTTAAAGGAAAGGAATTTAAACAAGGAATTTTTATTTTATTTAATGTAACTAAAATAAAAATAAAAATGTATGTATGTTGTCCACTCTTACCAACATCCTAAATAGATTATTGATTCATGTTTTGTTCTGAAAATTTAAAAAAAAAATTCAAAACTTTTTAATTGGATAAAAAAAAAATTTTTTACTTCAAAAGTTTCATGTGTTGCTGCAATTAAAGTGTCAAAAAAAATATATTTTTTAATTTATTTTTATTTTTTTTTTAATCATTCATCCAGAAAAAAAGGACACAAATTATATGTCCTTAATTTACCACGTAATTTAAAGGCAATTAATGATAATTGTCAAAATAGATTTAATCTGATACGATCTGATCTGATTTTTTTTTCCCATATATAGGAAGGTTTGTTATCTTTTTTTATGGTATAGTTTTAAAAAAAAGTTGTCATTTAACTTGAAAAAGGTGCCCTTTTTTATTATTTCCTTTTTTATTTTGATACTGGTCATTTCTATAAAGTGACGAATAACAGTTGTTCCTATTGTTCCATTTAAAGTGATATTTATCTGCTTTCGTTAATATAATTTTGTGTTTCATTCAGTTTATTTCATTAATTGAAATTGCAAATGATGAGGGATACTGAGGACTATTAAAAAGTTTAAAAAACACCTAATAAAACTAAACTACAACGGCAGCATCAATGAATTTTGCAATTTTGTAGACCCCTTTTTATGATTGTCATTTTTCAAATGTAGCTATAAATCGCATTTCTAAAGGCCACTTTTTCTCTCTTTTTTAGTGTTGTTGTTAATGTGTCACTCTAAAACTACTTCTCAAAGTGTTACCATCGTGCTAATTTGGAAAAGCGATCAAGATAATTGCAAAATTTTTTGATGCTGCTGTTATAGTTTATTTTATTTAAAAGTCACCAGCAGTCATTAACAGATATATAACAGCGAAGGTTTCATAATTATCGGTTAATAACAACTTAGTTACCAGATAAATAAATTTTAGTTAACTGTTCGCAAAAACCTATCAAACTAAACAGCACCCAACTGTAGCACTAAAAAATTTTTAAACTTAATGGCATGCCTTTAATTTTTTACATTATGGTAACACTTAAAATTTACTTTTAAAACTTCATATAAAAAATGTATGAAAAAGTAGCTCATCATAACTGACACAGCTACCCTACTTAATAAATTAAAAATTAAATTAAAATTAAAGCTAACAATAAATAATGTATAGTCAATTATTAATTTTAATTTTTAAAACAAATTGAGTTTACAATATTCATATAATTATTGTTTAAATAAATATTATTATCTTTAATCTTTGATTTTTGATTAAAGGTTCAAAATTTTCATATAATCAATTCCAAACTCAATTCAATTTTATATGTACCCATTCCTTTAACATTTTTATAACTCTACCCATCACTTATATTCAATTCGTTTAAACTGACATCTGCATAATTTATTTCGCTCGTTGAAATTAAAGCGTAACAATTTTAAGAAAAATGAAAAATTTTGTAAAAATTTTCATTTAAATTTTCTTCCTTTTCCAAAAAAAAACCGTTCTTTGTTTCATAATTTTTTTTTATGTTTTTCGTAAATCATTAAATTGAAAAAAAAACAAAAACAAAATTATAAAATAATAAAAGATAAAAAAACACGTTAAAATTATTTTCATGTTCATCGACCACAAAATACGAGCAATTTAATCCCTATGTGAATGATGCTTTATTAAGTGAATGGGGATGATCAATTTACAAGCAATCCAATTCAATCCAATCCAATATACATAAAATAGCATCAGATATGATTGTAATGAATTCAGGTTGAATGAATTTTAATAATTTTAAATGCATTTTTTTATAAAAAATTCAAATGTACTTTATCTTTATTACAAGTCAGTCGAGTTGCAACTATTGAATATTGGATTTTATTGGTTTTGTGAATACCGATGTGAGGCCATTTTATATTAGAATATTATTATTACATTATACCAATATCTTATCTATCATTATATTTGATCGTAGGCGGGAATTGTAATGAATAAAAAAACTTTCAAACTAAGCGCGGATCGAACCCGCACTCCTAAATCATCTAAAATTTAAAAATATCCTTAAAGATTCTCAAAATGTAGAATACACTGCAATTTTTAAATTCATTTGTAATTTAATTTTCATTCAAATAGTGATAATAAATTTTAAATGGAGCAGTTCCCCACATTGGCATTTTCAAGAATTAATAACAGCTTTTGCAAAAACATCTAAAGACCTTTATTAGCAAAACAAATAGGATAAAATATCAAATAATTTGAGGAGGAAACAAAGAGAATAAATAACATATACTTTTGATTGAATTAGGATATCTTTAAAAGAAAAATTTATAAATCGAAATTCAATTTAAAATTATTATAATCTGAGCAACATTCAAATCAAAAAGGAAGCTTAAATTAATAAATTGCATAATTTTAGGATGATAAAATAAAAATTCGCACAACTCTTTTTAAGTAATAATAGTAATGGAAATATGAAAAGTACGTTTCAACATACATACATATACAATCTCTCCACATTTTTCTCACCACTCACACTTTTTTGTTATATAACAAAAAAATGTATTTTTAACGAAAGTTATATACATTTTATGGACATAAGTGGGCAGGAATATATGCGTGAATATACTTATTATATATACAGAAATTAATGAAATGAAAAAAAGTCAAATGAAATAAGGCAAAATAACTTTTTGGTTTAATTTCAATTTCAAATTTCAAAAAAAAATCAAATTAATAACTTTCAGAAATAAAGAAGAAAAATTGAAATGTCAAAAATATTGTTAATACTGTAAAATATGAAATGCCATATTTTGAATAGCTTTGTAAAATTTGTGGGTTATCTATTTGTTTAATATATCATGTTGGAATCCCGTCCTTATACATTTTTCGGTAGAGTTAAATATGTTAAGCTCAATAAACTACTAAACTATTTATAATTCTATTAGACCCACAGCGAAAGCCAGGGTTGTACGCAAACCAATAACTTATATATGCATACATTGAAAATCTATTGTAAAATTTATTATTAAGATTTTGAAATAAAGAAACTAGTAAACTAATTGAAAGTTAAACTTTATATTCGAAGTATTCATTGTATTTATATTTTTAACATATTTAAATTTTTTTTTGAATTTTTCATATTTCTTTCATGATTTGTCATTTTCTTTTTATACTATACGAACAAACACTTCAAAATGGAGGTAAATATTGAAATTCATTAACAAGTAATTTTTAATAAATTTTAAATTAACGCAATTTGCACACCCACATTTTTTATGCAAATTTAGCACATATTATATCATACGAGTAGTGTTGAATATATTTTGTTCTACAAGATATTGTAAGCTATCAATGTACTTTTGGCAGCCCTTCAACATAGCAAAATCGACCAGTTTCGAAAAATTTTTCCCTATACTTGATAAAGCTGGATATTTGAAATTTTTTTCTAAAATAGTTTCATTTCAAGGCCAAAGTTTGAGCAAAATTGGTTGGGGTATTGCAGTGGGTTCGAATAGTTGTCATACAACTATTTTTTTTTTTGTATAAGCATAACTCTAAACGTAACAAATTTGGATGTTTGAAATGTTGTGAATAGCAGTTAACTTTAATGGCCATAGTCTGAATAAAATTTCTTTGGTATAATAGAAGAGCTTCGAAGAACTGTCTTTCAGTTTGTATTGTCTTTTGTACATAAGTGAAGTCTAACAAGTATGTTTTTAAAATTTTTCCAAAAGTAATTAATCGGTTGTATCGTATCCCATGTATATACTCGTATAATGTATATATTACGGTCATACGGGTATCCCGGAGTTTTTTAAACCTTTTTAAACAACGTTTTATGCCCTTAGTTCATTCGGTTTAATTTCATGTAACCGTTAGATTAAATCCGGTGTTTTTTTTGCTACATTTTTTCACTTTTGATAATTTTTAAAATTTTTTTATTTTCGCATTTTATTTTATAAATAATTATAATAATAAAATCGTAAATCATAATTACAACAATATGCTAACACTTCTGCTGTTTATTGATATGGAAAAAAAAGCATTTTGAACCGCGTTTTTTTTTTAACAAATTATTTCGGAAAAAAAATATTTTTTCCGTTTTGGTGACGATTTTTTTTTTTAATTTTTGAACAAATGCTTAAAAATTTTTGTAATTTTTTAAATGAATTTATATTTACAAAGGGGAAAATAAGGATACAGTAATGTCATGTAATGCAGAAATTTGATATGTGAAAATTGACACATGAAAAGAGGCTTATTAAACTGAAAATTTAAAAAATAAAAAACAAAACAACACTTTAATACAAGTGTCAATATTACTGTTGTTTTAATTTTTTTATTTAAAATAATATAAATTATTAGTGTCAAATAATATGTCAATCAATCAAATAAAAAATAATAAAATAAAATAACAAAATATTATTTCAGAGGAAAAAAAAGTTTTGAATTTAAATAAGAAAATTGGAATTAAGCGCTTAAGCTATAAAAAAAATGAAAGTTTAATTATTGTGTGCAAATGCTTTGATACTTTGACAGTTTCTGGAATCAATTCGTTAAAGATATATTCGGCCGAGACTTGAGTATAATTTTTACATATTTGCTGGAGCACCAGGATGGCTTTTCAATATTTGGATAAGATACAAAAAAGCTGTTCGTACAACCAATGATAATAACGTCACGAAAGACTTAAGTTTTTAAGTCACCGCCAAAATATTGAAACTGCTTGTCTGTTCTATAAATATCAGTAGACTTTCAAAATATTATGCCAAAAGTCCAACCTTACTGTCGTCATACACTTTTAATATCTCAATCACATTATACAGTAAGCTTTTTTGAACTAGAACTCTGAAATGTAGGAACTCTTTTTTATAAGTCGCAATTCAAAATTGCGTAACATATTAACCCCCGTACGTGTTTCTCAATACTTATGATTTAGACAATTTCAAGATAAGTCTCAGCTTTACCCTTCTGGATTTACCATTACACCCGTGATGGACATATGTGTCTTATCATTACCCTTCAGCCTTAGTAGAAATCATTGAGTAGAAATCTTACACTAAGTGGGGGCTTAAATTCTAATCATTTGGACTTCTTATTAAACTGTTACAATATACACTATATATTTTTATTAGATATTACCCGATCCGGGTTTGAACGCAAGACTCTTCGATTGGTAAACCGACGTTCTAACCACTACACGACCGCTCAGATATTTTAATCAAAGTTTCAAAAAGGTTTTTTGTTTTTACTAACTAGAAATCTCCACACCAGCTTTTCTAATAATTTTAGATTTTCTAGTTTTTGTTTTAGGGCTTAAATCTAGTAGATTAATAATTCATAATGTTTTGAGTGGAAGTTTTCAACTTGTATAAAAGTACTAACTATTAAGATATCAAATTGAAAACTAAATTAACACATAAATGAAATAAATGCAAAATTTCTTTTAAATAATAATTAAAACTTCTCTAAGCTTCTACCAAACAAAGCCTTATTTGCAAAAACTATTGTTTCAAAAAAAAACTCCATTACTTTAAACTTTTTTTAAAGAAATTCCAAAAAATTCCAAGAATTAGTCTGGAAAGCTTGTTAAAAAAAAAAGAATATAAACTAAAACCAATCATCCATTACCATTATTCTTTTTAATAAAATCTATAGATTTGATCTTAAGTACTTTCTACGTAAACGAACGCACATATTCATATGCGTTTTATTGTTTTTACTTTATTTTTCAATACAAAATTCCAATAATTTCTTTTTATCCCAAACGATTTTCGTTTTTTTTGAGGAAACGTAGATGACAATAAAGATAAAATTAGACAAAAAATACGTGGACCAGATATTGTTAAACCTTTTGGAAATCTGATTTTATATATAAATGGAACTAAGTAAAGATAATATAAATTCATCAAGGATTTTCAGAATGATGACATTTTTTTTTATTATTTTTGTATCTATTCTCTTATATTGCATTGTTCCAGGGGATCGGTCTCTAGTTTTAGACGAAGGAAAATGAAAAAAAAAAAAAAATTAACAATAACTTAAAGGATAAGTTATCCTCTTAATTTAATACAATACACATATACATACACTTATGAATTTGCTTCAAAAGAATCTGAAAGGTAAATTTTGATTTTAGAATGTATACACGTATACAATCATAAAAAGAAAATCTTCGATCTTTGTTTTATCCTTTAAGAGTATCATTATTTTATCCTAATGTATCTTATGAATTTAAACATATGTAACTAAAGGTAAATAATGATATTTATATAAAGTATAAAAATAGTATTTGTATATAAGCGTTTTAAACAGTTATGGCAAATAAATTTAGAACATTAAAGTCTTAAATTTTCAATTTTTAATTTAATTTGCACAGTTTCTAAAATTTATATTGCACACTTAAATTTAAAAAGAAATTTAAGAAAACAACTTAAAAAAAAGTGGATATTCTAGAATATATATTTTTTACCCAAAATCTATATATATAAAAGCGAAAGTTTGTTTGTTTGTTTGTATGTAGCGAATAGAATTCAAAACTGCTCAGCCGAGTCTCATGAAAATTAATATATAGAGGTTTTAGCGTACGGAAAGAAAACGTGGGCCAAACATTTTTTTCTAACAGATCGCCAAGTTGGAGCTGTGGTGCAAGTATTTCGACTGTTTTATTTTAAAATGAAAATGGTTTGACAAATTGACTTCAAATTTTGTATGCGTGAAGCACCTTGAAAATGGAGTTGAGTCTGTTAACAGGCTTGGTGTTTGGTAACACATGTCGGTACAACGATTGGTCAAAAAAAAGTTTTTGGATGTAAATTACGTCCAATTTTGAAAAGTTATTTTGAATTACAGAAAATTTAAAAAATTACAAAAATAATCCTAGAAAAATCGTCTTAAAAAATTTTTTTTAATACATTTTAAAATTAACATTTTCACCATGTGTAATTTTTGTGTTAACTTTTTGCAGTAACATCAACTTAAATTTAACCTCCATTGAGAAGCGCAGCAACGCGCACTAGGTATTAGCTAGTTTATATACAAGATGAAAAACTTGCTACGAATAATTTCCAACTTTGCCCACTCGTCCAGTTTTTACATGCTTATTTTAATTTATAATATTCTTGTCATATTAATTGCAAAAATATGTGCTCTAATTTTTAAATTCAATTTTAAGGCATTTCGAGACGTTCTTCAGGTATTTTGTGATCCCGTAAAAAATTTGAACTTCAAAGTCAGCTTTGTTCTATAAGAATCATTAAGTTTTTTTGGAGTTTTAACTATATTTCATGATCAACTGTAGAAATCAGATTTTTTCTATAAGAATAAAATCAAACTTTTATACTAAAGACTTCAAGCTCATTATTAAGCCATTCTGAGTATTTTGTCAGGAACTTGATCACCTAAGAAAAATTAGATTTTTAATATAAAATCTGATTTTTTGTACGAAAACTTTATACCTTAACTGTACAATGATCTGGAGCTCATATACAAAATACAAATAAAACATATCCATCCACCTATATAAAATTTTTGAAGAAATAATAAATAAAGGAATACAATTGAAGTATCTTTCTATTGTATGGTAATATCTTTTAATGGAAAAGGTAAATATTTTAGTCCTATCTTTCAAATATATATATATACAAAATTACTACCTATTCACATTAAGACTAAATACAATTTTTTCTAGTCTCTAAATAAAAATCTAAGCAAAGTTAAAAAATAAAAACTAACTAAATTTTTTTTTAAATCAAGGCAATTTTCAAAATAGAGAATAAGAAAACTCCCCTGCCATCCTTCCATTTTTCGATAATAAATAGAAATATTGAAACAAAAAACAAAAACAAAAAGGATACATTTATCCTTCTTATATCCTTCTCCCAATAAAAAGGGGATTATGTATATAGGCAATTTTATTGTTAAATAATGATGCGGGTGTGAGAATAACATATATCTGTATATATATATATATATATATATATATATATTGAGAAGATGGGGTTATGATAATAGCTAAATAAATTTTTATGAAGATGACCACTAGAGTTTTTTTTTTAGTCATCATCCTTCCCATCCTACATATAATTTCGTTTTTTATTTGCTTTTGATTGTATTTTGAATCAATCTACACACGTGAATCAATAAAAAATAAGAAGGAATTGGAAAAGATTTTAATCTAATGACTCAGAAAATTCGAAAAAAAAATCTTGCAAAAAAATAAAAATTGTAAATTTGAATCAAAAAAAAAAAAATGATTCTATTATTTTTTTTTTTTTTTTAATGTTATGGACATCCTAAAATCCTAAAATTTGAGTTAAATTGAAGACAATCAAAATCAAATAAAGTTATAATACAAATTTTCATCAAAATCATTATAGAATCATTTTAAAAAATAGAAAAGAAAAACTAATAATGATATTGAATCATTAAATTTGATTTTGTACATATATATACATATATATATATATATATTATACGTATTTATCTTTTGTGTTTTCTAAAGAAAACCCATTTTCAATTATTCTTTAAAAAAAAGGTCCTTTTTATTTTTTTTTCTTAAAAAAAAAGGATGAACTGAAAGTGTTGAAAGGTAAATTAAATAGTTTGTTTCTTGGTGAAAATTTAAAAGATTTTCTTTTTAAAAAAAAAATTAAGTGATTTATGTGAAGAAATGTTTTGAATTTGTATTTGTATTATAATTATTTAATATTCTCTGACCATTCTTTAAATACTAGTTAATTTAACTATTTATAAAGTTTATTAAAATGGTGTTCAATCGTTTATTTAATAATAAAGCATTTAAACTTCAAATATTGAGTACAAAAGTTGAGATACAAATCCTCCTTCGGTTTTTTTCTTGAAACTCAAACTGCATCTGTTAAATCGTTGTCGACACTTTGAATGCATTGTTGGTAAACAAGGAGAAAAGGTGAGTGAAAGTTTAAATAATAAACGAATTATATAAACTGCTATTTAACAGGGTACAGACCTCTCATTCTAGTCTCATAGGTTAAAATTCCAGCAGACGTGAAAATAATTTTTCATCGGATTACGTTTTTTTTTTGTCTTTAATTTCGACTAACATATAATTCAAGTATAAAATTATTTTCAATATATTGCCTAAATTAAATTATCAATAAAAATCTTTGAAAGGAATACGAACTATTACTGTTCTATTAAAATCCATCCTAATAATTAAAATATTATATATTTAGTACGTTTCTTATTGCTAGAACTGATGAAAATGATTTCGAACACAATTACTTCATGCGATAGTTCTAGAACCTAGAAATTTTAATAGATTTAGAAGTTGTTAATTTTACAGTTGCTTTAGTAATAAGAGTTGAACACTTTGATTTTATATATAGCCGAATAAGTTTGGAAACTATTATTACCAATTTTTAATTTTACTGGGTTTTGAACCCCTTAGGCTCATCCAAAAACAATTTGATAATTTAATCAAATGTTAACGTATTTTTACGCACCCAAGTAACTACCTAATTGACTTTAATAGATTAACTCTATTATTTTATATTTTGAAAATATTCACAATAATGTTTAATTCGCATATTGCTATAATTTAGGCATCGGACACGCAAAAAGCCAGGCGGGCGATTTTTTTGCTAGCAAATGGTCATACAATTTTTCGCTTTTTCGTATGGCCAGTTGTTCGAAAATCAGTATATTTGATTGATATATTCTTGAATCACCCGCATAAATGTCGCCTGCCCACTTCTGCAGGTTCGAGGCTTAAAAAAATTTATCATTATTGTCATGGCAACATTAAATATTTTCCAATATTCATACTACATTTGGTAACGCTTTTTTTGCCATGATAATTTGATAACACGTCTCTCAACTTGGCATTTTTTTTCAAAATCTGAAAATTTGTTAATTTTAGGAAAAATATCTGGCAAATTCAAATTTTTTTGACATTGACAGCAAATATATATCTAAATTTCAACATTCAAGTTATATTATAGCCTACCTATAGATATTAAAGAGTTTTGGGGATAAATCAGTTTCATGAAAAATAATTTGAACGAATATTGCTTTAAAGTGCTTACTGATTTCATAGTTAATTTATGATATTACCTCATAGCTCAGCCGCCGAAAACGTCAGAACGAAAATTTTCTAACTTAACGTGGTTAACATTAAATTTTTGCATTGGTAACCCAGTCTATATTTTAACATTTACTCGGTTTTAATCAATTTGGTATTTCTGGTGTTCCAAAAGTTCAAATCGAATGCTTTAGTAATCTAAATTTCATAAATTTAATTGTCAAATCTGATCAGTGGCGTAGTGCTTTGGGTGTCGGCCTTTCAATTGAAGGGTCTCGGGTTCAAACACTGGTCGGATTATATCTAAAAAAAAATATGATTCATAATTTATATCAATAATGGTTTATATCATAACATAATATAAAATATATACCTGCTACACCTAAAAAGGAAAGGCTAAATCACTCACTTATCACATCGTATGTGGTAGGGGACTGTTCATAAATAAATAAATAAAAATTGTCGAAAGTCATTCAAAAAAACCATAAAATGCTAAAAATTTAAATTTTAAAAAAATATGATAAAAACTATATAATTTTCAATTTAAAAATTCTTTAAATTAAAGTCAATATGACGTTATCTTCCTTTCTACAATAAAATTTTCGAAAAAGTTGCAAAAAAATATAACAAAACTATAAAATTAAAACCTTTCATATTATATGTAATAATAAATCAGGATCATTGCCATCTTATTTCAAAAAAAACTAGCAAAAAACCCATAATAACAGACCACAAAAATTAAATCTTTTTTTCTGTAATATTTAAAAATAATAAAAAAACGAAAAATTTATAATAAAATAAATTAAATATAGTTTTATTTGTAAAAGAAGAGAGATCTACACCTACCATACATGTTTATTTTACAAATACTAAATGCAACATCGTTATTGCCGTCGATGTCCTTGTTCTTAGATAAGAAGATACAAACTCTATACTTTGCCTTTATAAAATGTCCTTTTTTTGTCTGTGGTCATCTTTTTAAGATAAATTCAACTCCCATTTGTCCACTCTATTTTTTTAATTCAAAAATTTTTTTTTTCTACTTTCATAATTTAACCACCCAATAAATGACCGATTTTTTACATATAAAAACTTCAGTTCTAACAGAAAAAGCCAAGAAAAAACCAAGTAAAGGATGATATATGTGAAAGGTTATCATGACAGAAATTCCATGTCATCTTATATAAAATATATTTTGTTTCATGTTGTTGTTTTTTTTCATTTCCTATACTTTCATCTCTTTCTAAATTCTTATTATGTCTAATATTACATTCTTTCGGAATAAAAGAAGTCCAAGGACTTTTACAAGTACAACGTATAACTGAGACAAATGAGTTCGTAAAACTTAAAAATGTATCTTAAGATACAAATTTTTGTTTTTACTTTTTTACTTTATTAAAGTTAAAAACTATTTAACTATTTTTTTACCGTTATTATATGATTTTGAAGTGAAATAAAATCACTTCCGCCCACATTTAATTTGAAATAAAAAAGTTTAGGATTGGTTCGCTTAGTTTTTCTAGTTAGTAAAACTAGAATGCGTTGAAGTTGTGGAGGAATAAAATTTTTTAAAATCCTTTGACAAAATTAAATAAAAATTTTGTGGAAAGGTTTTTTGCCTTAAAGTTCAAATAAAAATTAAAAAAAAACCTATTTGATCAAATGTTTTATTTTATCATTTTTTTTTGGGGCCAAAAAAATTTTACAGCGCCGTCGGAGTTGGAGCTGGTTAGGATAATTGTATTGCAGGATTCGTAAAAACTATAATATACTCCCAGAATCCCAGAGTCAAAAGTCCCTCAGAGATATTATAACTTCAGCAAATTTTAGATAACTTAAAAATCTTTTCTATATTTTAAAATTTCGCTGACAGCCTGGAAAAACCCATAAATTCATTAATACTCTAGGAAAATACGAACCGCTTTGATTGTGTAACTAACATTATTACGATTCTTTATATTGGGTCTCGTATAGATATGGAGAATTATTTCTAATTTTCAAAAGGACTTTTAGCCATTTTTCCTTGAGTCATAATTCCCCGGGGACTTTTGGATTTTTCCTACAGCGACTTTTAACCCCGAGACTTATATCATATCACCACTTTTTGTACTGAAGTAATCTTTTATCAAGGTGCTGATTAAACAAAGTTTCAATTGTTTAAATTAAAGATTGAGACTTCTTTAATACTTTAATTTGCCCTAACTGTAGAAGGGCGCAAGTAAATACAGCCCTGGAATATATATTATACCAATTACATATGAAGATTAAAAATCATTGGAAATTTTGTTCTTCTTTTAAAAAAAACTAAAAAATAAACAAAAAAAAATTTCATACCACTTCAAGAAAAATTTTTAAAGGACACCAAAGAAATACAAAATATTTTTTTTTAAGAAATAAAACAAAGAACTAAAAAAATAGCATTGAAGAAATAAAAAGATTGTCTGGGCTGTTTGTTCTGGCAAGATAAATTCATTTTTTATATTTTATTTATTTTATTTCTAAGTTTAATGTAGACATAGGCTTAAAGGAAACATTGGAAAATGCTGGTGAATCTCAAAGACACATATATGTATATGTTCATAAGGATTTTAATCACACACAAACAAGCTTAAAGTTACAAAAAAAGTAACTTATCAGTTCACATTGATTTTGTATTTCAATTACTCATACAAAAGTTGATTTAGTTGGAATTGCAACAATTTAAATGTAATCGGAATTGCCGTTACTTGTTTTGTTTATTAAATTGTGATTTATATTATAACTGACAGTAAACTTAAGTTCTAGACAGATACCGCTGCCGTTGCATACTTATAAGACCACAGGAATATTAAAATTGCTCCTCCGTTTGCAAAACACTTATGTAAACATGCTAGATATTGTGTCAAAGATCAGCATCGAAAAGTAAATTGATCCCGAAGAGTGTGTCCGTATGTCCGCCCGTCTGTTGTCAGTATGATAACTCAAAAACTAAAAGGATTAGAGTTTTGAAATTCACATAAAGGAATTGTAAGATAATATCTACGTTCCCTATTATTTTTGGTTGAAATCGGTCCAAGGATTCGGGGAGCTGCCATACAACTTTTTTTAGCAAATTTTTCTAGTTAATTTTAAAATCATAGCTCTTCTTAAAATTCAGCAGAGATAAAGTATATCTTTGGGAGGAGGATCATTCGCTAAAGGACGATCTTTGAACTGTTTGAAACAAGCTGCAATAGATAAGGTGACAAACTACCAAAAACTTTACTTATTATGAATGACTTCCTGAAATTTCCTGAAAAATTTTCAAAACTTTATTTTAAATAAACTTTAAGTTTGACTCGAACATAAATTAACAGAAAAGCAAATCGATAATTCACTAACTAAACCAAATATCAAGCACGGGAGCCTTCCATAATCACGTGTTTTATAAAGTATTGTATTTGAAAACCTTGTTTAGAAAATCGCTTTTTTGAAAGTGATACAAATGGAAAAGGATTTTGAATACAGTTTAATACCGTTTTAAAAAAATCGCGTTTCAAAAATCTCTTTTAGAAAATCTCGTTTTTAAAAATCTCGTTTTAGAAAACTCGTTTTTTTTATTCTGTAAAAGCGAGCGTTCCATAATCTCGGTTTAGTAAATTTTTTTTTCGGTTTTAGAAAATTTCGTTTAAGAAAATCTCGTTTTTTATTGAAAAATCTGGTTTTAAAGGATTTGAGTTGGAAACAGAAACAGAATTATCAGCTTTTTCCAGCATATAAAAAAACGGATTTTCTAAAATCAAGATTTTCTAAAACGAGATTTCAGAAAGAACCCTCTGTAAAAGATGATAATTATGATTGGGAATGAGATTCGCTGAAAACGAGATTTGCTATAGCGAGATTGCGACATCGAGCAAATCTTGGAACCTGAGTTTTACGACATATTCAAAGCCCATAAGATAAGAGTGTTTGACATATTAGTGTTTGACTAAAATAAAACCCTATTACAATACTTTCCACCACACTCTCAAATTTTTAACGAGAATTTACTGTAAGGCATGTTTAAATCAAAACAGCAAATCTAAGACACAAAAAAATGCAAGAAGCTACATAAACTGTTTCTAAAATGAAAATCCATTCATTAGGATTGTTATTCAACTCAGTTGTAATATGGTATTGCATTTTTTTATATTTGGGGTTGTACCGTTATTTCCTAAAAAAATTTCATTTCATTTTTCCTGGTAGACATAATCATCCCACAAAGAAATTGTTTTTAAGTTTTTTTGAATTCATTTGAAATGAAAAACAAAAAAATAATAATGATGTGAAGTGGAATGGTGAATATGGATTGACCATAATTACAAATAATATGTTGAAAAGTGTGGTAAGTAATTACTCGTTATCCAAATCACATAAAAGAGAAGAATAACCTCTTAGAGAATTGAATGGAAAATGTGAATAAAATAGTAACGAAATGGTTATTATTGAGTTTTTTTGATGTTTTTTTTCATTTATTGTCTATATATCTTAAGTGATATACTTATAAGTGTATCTTTGTATATGTGTATTATAAGTACATAGAATTATATAATTAGCAATAATGAAAGCTTTTCATCATCACAATCATAGTTGATTTTTTACTTAACAATTTGATTTTAATTCAAGGAGTGATTTGTTTTGGATTTTAGTTTTGGTTTTTTTTTTTTTTTTAATTTTGATTGCTATTCTATGCTTATTATTGTTATTTGATTGCTCAATTAAAGGTTCAGTTAAAAGCACTTAGGTGTGCCATTATAATTATTTTCAGTTTTATTCACTCCAGTTCTATTCTGCTCTTTTACTTTGGGGTATGAGTGTTTAATGTAATGATGAGTATTTCTGAGAAATGTAAGGTTATGTAATTGTATATGTCCATTTAATAAAACATATTCATTCTTTTCTACAAAACAGTCTTTTCCATTTGAGGCAATCATCATTGGAAACCAGCGAATGTTAAGTTAAGATTTTGACATATTATGATTTTTTTTAAACTTTTTCTCAGATCAAATATTATAAAAAAAACCTGCAATTAAAAGTCATTTATGAAATATTAAATGCAGGCATGATAAAATGTAGGCTGAAATACTCCTGGATATTCTACTTCTCCGTAAAAGCTAGGAATTTAGGTTCTTCAGAAAAATATTTGCTCCCCTCTTCTTGGAATTTAAAAGGGGTGACTTGGTAATCTAAGATTCTTGAAACTATGGGCATGCTAGAAGCTAAATGTTCAAGGCACCCATTGCTATGCAAGGTTTGCTAATCAAAGAAAGTTTTTAAGAAAAATTAGTTTTGCAATACTAAAGAATATTGCAAAGTATAAAAAATTTTCCTTGAGAACTCTTCTTCTCACGTATTATCTGGTTTAACAATCTTTTTTAATTTTAATATAAAAGAGTTTTAATCTATGATCATTTGTCACTTCTTTAACTTCAGTTGTTAAAATTTGTAAAAGGTGTTAAACGAGTCTCAGTGGTGTATAATGGGCTAGACTTGATCAATTAACCGAGGGAGTGCTAGTTCGATTCCTATGCTTGACAAGGGACTCTTAATAAATAAATTAATAAATATGGTGTTAAAAATTGAAATACATTTCTATTAAAATAATTAAATATTTTTACATACTAAAGCATTTAACATACTTTTAGGCAGGCCTGTAAAATAACTAGTAAAATGGTATTTAAATACATTCTGTGTTAATTACCATTACTTGGCATTGATTACTTCCTAATAATCATTAAAAAAAATTTTGTTATGATACTTTAAAAATTCAATTACCAGTAAAAAGACTTGAATATGTATACTCGATGAATTCTCGAAAGTAATTAAATTTGGATTTGAAATACTTTTGTAATTGTTTTTGAAATTTAATTACTTTTGTAATTACTTTAGCAATTAGTTAGCTAAAATAATTAAATTAATTAAAAAATACTAAAATATCATAAGAACTACAAGAACCACGCAATTTTTTAATGGTTACAAGTTATGGTACTGTTTATTGTACTAGTACTTGAATTTTACAATTTTGCTTTTAGATACCAAAAAATCAAAAATCATTATTTTGAATTCGGATTTCAATTTCTATATTTTATTTGTACAAGCAATATTATATTTTTTTAGATTAAAGTTGAGTAAAGTAACAACTTAGCTACATAATTCTGCGCATTATAAGTACATTTCTTGTACTGTACTTGCATCTCTATTTTTATAGTACTCATTAAAGTAATCCTTACTAAATACTATTTTTTAGAATCAAGTCTTACTCTTCTTTTCAGATATCATCAATTCAATTCAAGTAAAAATAATTTGACCACGTCTTTTAAAAAATTAAAACTAGTGATAATTATCTTCATTTCATTTTCCAAAATCAAATTTGATTACTATTGTTTTCATAAGAAATCTTTCAGAAACGTTAACTACAGCAGCTCATCATAGAAAAAACATTTAAAAGTAATGTTGTGTTTTTCATTGAAATAAACTTACAACAATAGTCTTCTATTCCATATGGGATAAATAATGATTAAGTAAAACCAGATGTAATCATCATTATCAACAACACTACACAACAAAAGAATGGAAATATCAACAATTCAACAAATCATTTGGGAGGCGGTCAACATCATCTAAAAATCATTTTGAAAACAATAAAAAATATAGAAAATGAAGAATTCTAAAAAAGGAAGAAAAAACCATATCTATTCCATAGGGGAAAACCTCAAAATGAAAAAGAGTGTTAAAAAGCCCATTGTTCTGCACACATATGCATGGTTTTTATGAATTATTCTGAAATTCAAAGATCAAATAGACACTTGAAACGACTTGAATATGATGTGGTAATACACAATAAGGAAAAATAGAATTTTTATATAAATCCAAAAATGAAAAAGGATAAAGGCATTTGACGTCAGCAGGATATCTTAATTTTAATAATTACATTTATATAAAACATATTTAATATGTGTGCAAATAAATACCTAATATAAAAATTAAAAACCAGGAATAATTGGTTCTGGACATCTTTTTTGAAGTATTTATTTTTTCTTTATCCTATTATTAATCCTTCCCAGATTTCTCTGTGGAACGCCCTATTAATAGAAAGTATAGAAAATAAATAAGAAGTTTATGACAATTAAAACAAAATGTGTCAAATTCATATCAGATATTTAATATTTATTTTTACCCAATTAGATATTATTCAATAATATTCAAATTATATTTAAAAGGAATTATAAATTTTTCGCATTATTGACGTTTTTGAAAGCTTAAAAATGTTATCAATGGCTATGAAAAACGAGGAAGATTATAGTTGCCCTTGTCAACTTTTAGATACCCGTGCATACCCACTATGGTGTATAAAATAAACCGTAATATACTTCCCTTATACATTTAACTCATTACTCCATAATTTTGACGTAAAACAAAAAAAAAAAAAAAATCACAAAACATAAAACAAAATTTTCATTCATTGTCCCATAACTTTAGCTTAAAAAAAAAAAAAAAAAAAAAAAATTAACAAAAAAAAAAAAATTAACAAAAAAACAAAATCACAAAAAAAAAAACAAAATTTTCATTCATTGTCCCATAACTTTAGCTTAAAAAAAACAAACAAAAAAAAAAAAAAAAAAATGGCCCACCCTAAAATTCCGATGGTCCGAGTGATGTCCGACTTTGCCAACTAACTTGCCCTATTACTTTACCTGCTCAATTTTAATTTTAACCTTGTAGCTTCATTAGATTCGCAGTTATTGAATCGAAAGCTTTGTATGGCAGCCCCCCCAAAATGGGGCCGTAACATTTTGAAACTTCATATAAGTGCTCGATTCATTATATAAATAACCGTGTGTAATTTTTATCGTCGTACTATAATTAGTTTTGAAGAAATTCATATTGGTGCAAATAAGTTGTATGGCGGCCCCCCGAAAATGGGGCCCTAACATTTTGAAACTTCATATAAATGCTCGATTCATTATATAACTAACCGTGTGTAATTTTCGTAGTATAATTAGTTTTGCAGAAATTCATATTGGTGCAAAGAAGTTGTATGGCAGCCCCCCGAAAATGGGGCCCTAACATTTTGAAACTTCATATAAGTGCTCGATTCATTATATAACTAACCATGTGTAATTTTCATCCGCGTAGTATAATTAGTTTTGAAGAAATTCATATTAGTGCAAAGAAGTTGTATGGCAGCCCCCCGAAAATGGGGCCCTAACATTTTGAAACTTGATATAAGTGCCGGAGTCATTATAAAACTAACCGTGTGTAATTTTCATCCGCGTAGTATAATTAGTTTTGAAGAAATTCATATTGGTGCAAAAAAGTTGTATGGCAGCTCCCCGAAGCCTTGGTCCGATTTTAACCAAAAACAATAGGGAACCTAGAAATTGTCTAAAAATGACTTTGTGTGAATTTCAAGACTCTAGCCCTTTTAGTTTTTGAGTTATCGTGCTGACACACGGACGGACGGACGGACGGACGGGCAGACACACATAGCTAGATCGACTAATTTTTCGATTCTGAGCCGATACGTACCCTTGACACTATATCTAGCTCGTCTAGATCGATGCGTTACAAACGGAGGAGCAAATCTAATATACCCGATGTCATATATGTATGCACGGGTATAATCAGATAGAAACCCACGGATTATAAATACAACTTAACTTAAACCTTTGAATAAATAGGATCGGAATTCAAATAAACTGAAATATCTTCCTATACTCTTTCTTAATCAATCCTCTGATAATCAGGAGATTAGAAATAGGTAAATTTGATATTTAGAAGCTAAAACAGCTTTTAGTACAATTCGTTTCGTATGGAACAGTTTGAAAATATCAAAGTTAGCCAAACTAACAATATCCAATTTGTACGTAAAATCTACTTCAACACATTGCAGCAGGTCTTCATAAAATAAACATCTCATAATAATATGCCGAATGTCGGATAAAAAATGTAGACTTTGGGGCACGAACAAACTGAAAAGTCAATAGTGAAGACAAACACCAGAAGGAAATCGAGGTGGATTTATTAAACTCTAAGGTAAAAAAATAAATGCATGAGAAAAATGGCGCCTAACTACTTCGATCCTTCAATCGTGTAGAAGGATCGAAGAAGTCAAGGGTCAAAAAGCAGACCCAAAACAACAAGGAACAAAACGGTGCTGAATGAATCAAGAAACGGCCAAATATTCTGGAAAAAAATGGTAGAAAACTCTAAGAATAGAAATAAATGGAGACTTCAAGCTGCAGCTCTGTTCTCCAAAGTAGACTAATAGAGACCAAAAATGAATTTCAAATGTATATTCCCTTCAACTAATTCATCCTAAATTTTCTACTATTTGGTATATGATTTTTAACGTATGGAAATGAACTATTAACCTAGTATTAACTCTAACATAATTTAATTACTTTATTTAAATTTTATTTTTAGTTTAGAACTTTTTACCAAAAAATATAATAGACTCATCATGCCAAATATTGAAAACTTATTCTTTCTCGAAAATACAAAAAAAAAATTCATTTAATTCAATTGAAAAATGCATTTATTTTCAAATTACCCTAAAAATATTCATTTCGAACATTTTTGTCTATTTTCAAGAATTATAAATAATATGAAAATTTATTAAATTTCATATTTAAAAACTATATGGACATTAAATTTATTTAATCTTCCACTATATTTCTCTTAAATCTGACTTATTTAACTTTTATAATAATTAACTTGTCATAGTTTCAATTATTCTCTTAAAATCCAATTTAAAAATTCAGTTTTTTCATTTTAATTAAAATTTTATTATCTTCTCAATTACATGGTACTAATCTTTTTAATAATTTTTTTTGAAAACAATCTTGGAAATTAATTTGGATGGAAAATTAGCAAGTTTAAGTAAAACTTTTCTTGCTTTCAAAAAAACAGACACAGTTCAAAATATTAATTAAAAATATTTTATAGGATAAAGAAAAAAATATGACCAATATATTCCCTAAGCCCTATTTTCGAAAATCCTTTGACATCCCTATCGTCGAAACCGCGCTGCACATTCGTAACACTGATCCCATACTAAAGTTTGGCTCAAAAATGGTTGTGATTTTGGTGAGTTAAAGGTGCACATTACCTATAGGAACCATGCGCAGCACCAATAGGTAAAAGCTTAAAGCTTTCCATGTCCCTCATTAAAAACAAACTTAGCGGTAATTTAAACTTTATGAAATAATATGCAAGTCTTAAGATTTTTGAAAACCACAACAATGTTCATGTTTCAGAAGGATTAATATATGCTATTTTAAAAATTTTGATCTTTATAACTGCTTAACAGTACAGTTAAAAAACATTAAACTTTTAACAATGTGCCAAAACCCATAATTTTGCGGAGTAGCTTGCAAGTTGCAACTTTAGCTTGCAGGTAACTACAATCTTGGCGGGGGTCGAACCCGAACTCCTTTGGATAGTACGCCAGATACCTAATCACTAGGACACCAAGGCCTCTGTATTTATTATATTACAACGAATTTATTTTTCAGAAATTTTCTTTGAATAAAAACTTGCGATCTGTGTGGGGATTGTTTCCAAGCCCCTTAATTATCAAAAAATTCAAAAATGACTATAAAGTAATTTTCGAATAGAATACAGAATTGCATACTTTTAGGAAAAATAATTCTGTATGGTTATTAAATCCCCAAAATTATATCACCACAACTGTATTTTCTAATCAGATTTTAAATAATTTCAATTAAAATTACTTATTTTATTTTTTCTTTTATTCAATTTTTCTAATTAAATTTTATACCCCATTCATTCATATTATGAACAAATTTTAAAATTCCCACGCAATAAATCATTTTAGATAATAAAGTTCATCTAGATTTACTCCTTTATTTCTTTCACACTTTGGTGCAATTTGAATCTCAATAACAAAATGAAAATTGCTATATTTAAAATCCTTTTTAAATCCTTGATTATAAAAAAAAAAATTTTTCCATACTTTTCTTTTCATTTTACTCTTCTATGATTCCTCTATATAAAAATATTTTTTTAGAGTCAGCACAAATTTATGTTAAAATAACAAAACTAGCATGAAAATATTCCACTTGAATGCAATACGTTTCAAAATTCACTCATAATATTTTGTCTTTTTCTAACAAAAACAAAAACACTAATAGAAAAACTCACTCTTTTTTTTATACAAAAAAAATATGAAAAAATATTTAAAATGCTAATTAAATCGTCACACATAAATATAAATTGTACAGTTATATTTAATATATATATATATATATACAATATATATACAATTTATATAAATTTATGATTTACTTACTTTTTGCCTTATTCATTTGTTCATTCATGACACTCACGACATCGTATACAATTTAAACAAACGACGCTATAGCGTGAGCAAACAACAGTGGTACTGATTTTTATTTAAAATATGCATTTTCTTAAATGTCATTTCACCTAAATAAATATTAGATCTGTGAAATAGATTGGAATTACTTGCAATGATCGTAAACAGTTGTCTAGAAAGATACAGGCCGTGATTAAAGTTAAAAAAGGTGCTCATTAATCATGTGATAGATTCATTACCTTTATACTTGTGCTGTCTTCGAAAGTCATTCTAAATATGAGGTTGACCCGCCAATATGAACTTGAAGTATTAATTCAAATACATAACTTGAAGTATTTGAAAAAAACACTTCTGTATAATAATGAATTAATTGGGACATGTTGAAAGCTGTCCAAAGATTTGTGCCAAAATTGCAGAGTAAAATTGGCCAAAAATTTACTAATTACCTGGAAGTCATTATGCTTTGATTATGTTGAATCAAATTAAGGTTCCATTTCCTCATGATTTCTAAAGGACCTTTTTCCGATCAATGGGCTAGCTTAGTCTTAAAATTGGCCAGTGAAACATTAAATAGTGGAAGTCATTTTTATTTGAATTCTCATTAAATTAAAAAAAGACTTCACAAAAATGAGCTGTGATTAAGTTTCTTCACTTCACTATAATTTTTAATCTACCAATACCTGAATTTTAATTCATATCTAGTTGTGTTAAAGAATCACAGTAATGCTTTTCACTTATTAATTTCCTATAATAAATGGAATCAAATTAAAAAGGTTGGGTCATAAAATCTCGTTTTTTGGAAATCTTGTTTTTAGAAAACCTTGTTTTTAGAAAATAACTTTTTAGAAAATCACTTTTTTGCAAATCTCGTTTTAGAAAATCTCCTTTTTTACATCTCCGAAAAATCTTATAATTCTAGTTTTGTATATATAACTCTAAAATCCTAAAAAACGAGATTTTTAAAAAAGAGGGAGATTTCCTAAAAACAATATTTTCTAAAAACTAGATTTTAAAAACAAAATTTCTTTAAAATCTTGTTTTTAAACCCAATAAACCTTATATTAATCATGATTTTGACACTGTTTTAAATTTCGAAAACTCTTTTTTAACATCCGACGGAATATAATTCGAAAAAAAATTCGAATTTTCTGTTTTCAAAAAAAAAAATTAAAAAAATAAACAAAAAAAATTTCAAAAATTTTTTGATGAATATGAAATAATTGAAAAAATAATTCGTGTGTGAAATTTTTTTTTCCTCATACAACAGTTTTTATTTTTCACTAACTTTTTAACTTTTGAATCCCATTGAGCCTGATTCCTTTACTACTACTTCAATATTTTTTTTTGGAGTTTTTCAATTTTCATATTAATTTCATAAAATGTTGCAGGAAAACTGGAATATACATATGTATACACATATGTTTATAAATATGTTGGATTCTGAAATTAAAAAAAGTGGGAAAACTCGTTCTTAAAGGATATTAAACGGTATTAAGTGTATAGAAAATAATAAAGGAATTAACATGTTTATAGAAATGTATGTTTTAACAATTTCTTTATTTAAGAAATGTTTTTCTTAAAAAATTTACAAAATTTACAAAACATTAACAAATTTAAATTAAGAGTATTAGTTAAAATACGGGTACGAAAATGAAAATATGCTATTTAAAAAAAACTAAAGTAATTTATTTAAGCTATAATAATCTTAAATTCATAATTAAAATTTAAAAATTGTATTTTATATTTAATAAGTTTTAAATAAAATCTGTATTATTGGAATTTCATTTGGCGTACAATTAGGTAATTAAAGACTTTTATATCATGGAATTCTACATATAAGAATTAAGGCAATTTTACTATACTTTTAAATTTTATTTAATTCAAGAAACTGCAACTAGTTCGATATCTTATATATTCAATATATTTATAGATTTTTTTTAACATTTTTTTAAGGTTGGTAAAATGACCGGTATATTTATTCATTTAGATTTTTAATTTATTTATTTATTTTATTTTCATCTGAATGTAGTAACACTGTAATACTAAATTTTTAATATTACATAAATAATTTTAAGTAACGTTAAATTCTTAATAGTTGCATATTTACAGGCGGATACTTATTTATTTAAATATTCCCATATTGAATACAGTGTGGTAAGGAAGTGAAGCATACTTTTCCTTTTATGATGTATCAGATACATTATTTTTTAATTTTATAAGTATAATATTATTTTTTTTGGATTATACAATGTGTATTTTATATTTTACTAGGAAAATATTATAAACTTTTCAATGTGGGAAGTGGAAGAAGCAACTAGAATAGAAATACTTATTAATTAAATTCTTATATATTTATTTTGTTTATATTTTTGGTCGCCAAGTACAGGAAAAATTAGATTCTGTTACCTTTTCATTACTTTTCCTTCTAAATCAAAACTTAGCAACCTGGAATCCCACTGCTCCACACCAGAACCTAAAAATCACTTTATTCAGTTATAGAGTAACGCTTAATTAGCAACTGTTTTTCTTTCTGATTTTATTTAAAAATATGTTCACAACATAATGTCTGAAGATAATACCTTCCAAAAGGTGCTCATTGTTCGCTTTGGCTTGGTTTGCTTTTCAGAACCTTTCCATTACTTTTCTTAAAATTTTACGTTCCAAAGCCCGCCCTAACTTCTTGTCAGATATTGGTCTTAAACTAGGCTTATTAGCACACAGCTTCATCTTGCTGAAACCACTTTATCATTGACGTGGTACTGAATGCCAATTACATTAACCGCGACTGTTTCGTCATTTTCGAAAAAAAATATATTCAAATTATCCTTTCTGAAGTTTTTCCACAACATACTGTGAATTTGAGTGAGTGGATTTAATGTTAAATTATTTTTCCATTTTATGTGGCCCGCCTCATATTCTACAATTTTGTTCTGAATTTGTGTCTGAATTTGTATATGAATTTTGTTCTGATCTTATGATCTTTGTATCTAAAAAACCGAGTGCGAACTTCGGTTCTTTGTTTTTAACTTCGTTGCTAACTTCAAGTTTTTTGTTTTGTATTGAGTCTTTCCATCATATATTTCACAAGTTTTTCAAAGTTAGCTAATTCTGAAAAAAAACATAACTTAAACAAAAAACTGTTTCGCTAATTAAATCATAACACTACTTATGTGTTACCATATATTTCTAAATACATTGGTTTTTTTTATTATATTCACTTTTAAGAATTAATTTATTAATTTAAGAATATTATAGTAAAAATTTCGAAACAAAAATTTACTAATTAAAGATATTATTAAAATTTTTTGTACTAATTATTAAAAGTTAGGCAAATCAGCGAAAAAATCTAAATTAGAACCACAGACCTTCTGGAAAAGAAACTTGAAAATATATGTCAGGTCTTTAGTATACAAACTTAATTATTTTAAAATGTCTACAATAAAAACTTACCTAATTCCAATTTTAAATACATCCTAATCTTATTAAATTTCTTAAATATCATTCGAATTTCAATAGTTCAAATTAATTAATTTAATTGCAACATTTTACTCATTATCCCGCAGTTAATATAAATCATAAAATATTCTTCAATCCTGAAACAACAAAATAGAGAATACAACAAACTAATACAATAATAATTAAAACTCTAGAAGCAGACATACATAAGTCTAAATAATGGTTTCATATTTTTTAGAAGAATTTTTTTATAAATCAAATCGTTAAAATAATAAAATTAGGAAATCTTATAAGAAAGAACAACAACAAATTGTTTGGTAATACAATTACACAAACAAAATCACAAAAAAAAAACAATTTGACGTTGTAATTATTAAATAAGTATATCCCTGTTATGTTATGTTATATGTTATTAATAATACACAGTATGCACCGTCTTTTTTTAAGGTTCATAATATTTAAAAAGAAAAATTAACAAAAAAAAAATTACTTTGTAGAAAAACTCATTTCACGGGTCAAAAATTTTATCCTTTTTCCTTTTTTTTGTATTTATTTTCTTTTTGATCTTCAACATCGTGCATGCATACACACAAACATACAAAAACTCTTTACTATATATATGTAATTATATATGAGAAAATAAAAAAGTCTAAAAAGGATTGTAAAAAAAAAAAAAAAAAAGTCCTTTGTTTTCAATTTCATATATATGAAATTAATAATGAACATATACGAATGAACTCACATAACTTTAAAGCTTTATTCAAGGATCCCAAACTTTTTTTTTATTTTCTTTTTCATTTTTGTTTCTTTTTTTTCTTCTGTTCTGCTTTTTAATCCTTAGACCATGTGAACAGCACAAGTTGTTGTTTTTTTTAAAGGAAGGAATAGAAAAGGACAAAAAGTCCTAGAATTGTTTTTTTTTTTTTTTAGAACTAAACGTATTTTAATAATCGGGAAAAAAATTTCTCTAGGAAGTTTAAAATTATTTCAATTATAAATGTAACATATATGGGTCTTCTCTCAGATTATTAAAGGATAATAAAGTAATCAAAATTCATAAAAAAATACAATTTCTATATTTTTTTAGTTTTTTTGAAACTACAGTTTTTTTTTAATTTTAACTTTTATATAATACTTTATAATTTTAAGTAATATTTCGTTTTTTTTTTGGAAAGGCATCGTGATTCCTTTTTTTATAAAAAAAGAAGGAAGGAGTTAAAATTAAATAAAAATTACATTCCAGTTTTTAGTTGGTGGAAATCATAAAGCGTTTACAAAAAAAAAACCGTTTTCATTGCATTAATTAGAATTAGAGTGTACTGTGAGTTTTTAAAAATATGACGTGTTCACCACAGAACCAACCGCTCTTACACGAAAAACATAATGTGAAATCTCTTTCAAAAATTAAGTTGTTGGTAAAGTTGTTGTTCTTATTTTGTGTAACAATTTTTATAAAATTTATTATACTTTTTTTCGTACAGTATTTCGTACTGGTTTTCTTTTTCATGAGGGAATGGAAAGTTTCAAAAGCAACTCGGAACTGGACGATGCTCTTTTGGATAGTATGCGATTTTAGCACACAAAACCACACTCTTTTTGAACTAAACTTTAAGAAGCGACATGTGATACAATTATACAATGTGATTACAGGGATTGGGATATGGAAGGATTTTGAAATTACGGTGGAGCTTATTTGTGGTTCTTATATTATGGGAAATGTGGTAAATTAGATGCTATATTTAGAAGACGATGTTTACGTTCTTCTTAAATTTAGCCAAATCTTACATATATACATTATCAACTGTGGGGAACACAAACTATGAAATTTTCTCATATGAAATATTCGCAAGAACCCTAAAATTTACGCTAGAAAAGTGCTCCTTGGGGTTACATGTTTTCTCCAAAAACTTATGGCATTAACTTCAAAACTTTATAGATATATGAAATTTTAAAAGGATTCCGCTTAGCCGTTTAGTCTGTATACGAGTGCACAGATAGACAGAAAGACGGACATCCAAAAAAAAAACAGGTTTTTTGGGTTTCAGCGTACTGTTGCATTTATTCAAAAATCGCAGATTCCAAAACTATATATATATAAAAATTACAAGTGAAATAATATTTATTTTCATCTGATATTTTTATTAAATTATAAATTTATTTGGGATTGCACAGCTTTTATTATAATTATATTTTTAAATACGGAGTAATTACTTCTTTAGTAGAATGATGGGACGAACATGATTTATTAATTAAGCTTATTTTTACTTTTTAATTTCTTTAATTTTCAGTTATTAAATTTCTTTAGTTATTTAATTATGAACATCACATTAAATATATACTTTATTAAACTAAATTTTTGAGCAAGGCTTAAGGTATAAGTTAAAAGGAATTCAAGTCTGGAATAGCTTTTTAATTTAATCGTATTTCAAAATTTTATTCCATTTTGTTATTTCGGATTAGATAATCGATAACCCCAATGGAAGATCTAGTTTGCAATTTTGGCGATATTAAATCTTTTACGGCTAATTCTAAACTTTAAATTAAAATCACAGGTCGCTTCTTAAACTTTAAAAGCAACTCTCGCCTCTTAATAAGCTTAAAACTTAAAGAAGGAAGCTAGAATATAATGAAATAAAATTTTCAAAAAATTTTTTAACTGTAAAATTATTTAAAAACGGAAAGATCATTAGGATCTATTAGGAAATGGAAAGATCATTAGGCGAAGACCCTTTTCGATTAAAGTATAAAAATTAAAAGGTAAAAAATGATTTATTTTTTTAATTTTATATCAAATCAACGTTAAAAGCCATTAGAGAATATTATAGCTCACAATTTAAACTTTAGTAGTATTTCCATGGAAACTTTCACACTTTGCCTTAATTAAAATGACCTTATTATGCTATATTTAAAATTATAATATTTTAATATTTAATATAATAATATTAAAAATTTTTTAGTAAATAACTGTAGTTCCCGGAGAATTGAAAAAATTTGTGTCACTGTTGTCGCACGTTGAGGAATTATCCGTGAAAGCGCTTAACTATATTTGCGTATAGATACAAGATTTTGTTAAAAAAAATGTTTAACTGAGAGGCTCTTAAGCAGGAACTACTGCATTTGTTTTAAAAGGCCTTTATTTTTGCTATCAATTATTAAACTTCCAGCCATTTTTATTTGACTCCCATACAGTTGGATGTTTTGATTCGATAAAAGGGCTTTTCTCTACCGCAATTCAGACAACGATAAATTTCTTTTATACTAAGTTTTCATTTAACAGTGGAAAACTTTTAATGAACACTAGGAAAAAAATTGTACTGACCGGACAAATTAGTTAATTTAATAGAATTTCCGGTTGTGTTTTTTGTTTTTCTTTTGTTCCAGTAGTAGTAAGAGAAAGAGAAAGAATAATAATCTTGATCCTTAGTGCAAAAAAAAAATATTGAGAAAACAAAAAACTTCCTCTGAACTGTTTGAGGTTTTTTTTTTTTTTGTATTTTTTTGCGAAAATTAATTTTAAACAATTTATTATAACGAAGTTAAACGATGGAAAATTATTTAATTAAAATTTTGGTTTAAGTTTTTTTTTTTCGTGAATTTTCCTTGTCAGCTTTTTTTTAAAAATTTTTTTTTTTTTTTAAATTTGATTTAAATTAAAATGTTAAATACTATAGACATGATTAAAATTGACTTTTTTTTTTTATAATTTAAGGTAAACCACTATAATGAAAAAATTGTCAATTAATAGACAAGTATAAAAAAATATAAAAATAATATTAAATTAATTTTAATTAAAAAAAATCAAAAATTTAAAATTGTGGGAAAATTTGCTGTTTAATATTAATGAGAATTGAAAAAATAAATGGGGAGAGCATTATTGAATCGTATCAATAAATATTATTTCAATTTAATTTGCTTAAATTTTTTTTGTTTAAGTTCAAATTGAATTTTTAAAATCCTTTAATCCAGCAATTACTTAAAATAGACAATACTTTAATAGTTAGTGAACATCGTACCAAACATGAGTGCATTCAAAATTTTAGTAAAACCAAGAGCTAGTTTGAAATCCGGTTTTTAAGAACTCTTTATAGTGCAGTATATATTTTTTTAGTCAATTCTAAGTCCTGCAATTATTACTGAAGACAAAGATGTGTCACGAATCCAATTGTAAATGTAACAAAATCATAAATGTATAAAAATTAATTTTAGAGTGAAAAGTTCAAGACAAGTTAAAAAGAACATTTATTTCCGAATTAACTTTAAGCTAAATTCACATACATACAAATTTGCTACTAATTTGAAGCTTTGAACTTAAAAACAACAACTTTCTGTTAAAAAAAAGTTACTCCTAAAAAGAAGGTACACTTAATTTTAAATTGAACAGATAAATTAATAAATTTATTAATCAAATATTATGATATTCTATGTCGCGGCCATCTAACTTTATTGGATTACTATTTGGAAGGTATATCTACATTACTTTGGTTTTGTTGATTTTTATTTCTAATCCACTGTTTCGCGCTATTTGCTGCAAGTGGTTCAATTTGGACTGAACATCTTCTGGGTTGTGTGATAATAAACAGATGTCATACTTATAAGTCAAGGTCTTCAAGAATTTTTATCATCTGACCAATTTATACTTCTTTCGGTGTAACTTATTTCTTTCATGATATCATCTAGTACGATGGTGAACATCAGTGAAGAGAGGGGGCATCCTTGTTTAACACCAGCATTAGTTGTAAATGGGTCGCTGATATTTCCGTTATGTAGTACGAATAGTTCTGAGTTGACATACATGTTCTTGATAATGTCAATTATTTTTGTGGGTACATTTCTATTCTCAAATGCTCTCCATATTGCATTTCTATGGGTGGAGTCTAAAGCTTTCTGCAAATCAGCAAATATTAAAATAGCGGTGATCTCCATTCATGTGATTGTTCCACAATTATTCTGAGGGTGTTTACTTGGTCCGTGTAGTTTCTGTTTGGTCGAAAGCCAGCTTGTTCATCTCTGAGCATGTTCTGCATTTTATTTTGGAGCCTATTTTGTATTATCCCGGCTAGGATTAAGTAGTGTGATACCTCACCAATTTTTGCAGTCAGATAGGTTTCTTCGGGATCTAAACTATTATATTTTTCTTCCACACTGTAGGAATTGTTTTAGTTACCCATGTATTTGCTGGGTGGGGCTGTGTGAGCTCAGCTGATGTTTGTTGATCGAGTCTTAAGATTTCGCTTGGTAGACTGTCACTTCCGGCTGCTCTGTTGCATTTCAGCCTCAGTATGGTGTTTTTGATTTCTAGTATGGATGGAGTAACTTAACTTATGTTGATTATGGTTCTGTGTTGTGTAGTGTCCCTTTGTGTTGGAAGTGCTTCTTCCATCTTTGAGTCTGCTCATTGACACTTGTTATCAGCTCTCCGCTTCAACTTCTAACTGGCAGGTTGCTCTGCATATTGTATAATAAAAAACTTAAAAAAGACACAGAAATAAAAAATCTAAAAAAGACTTAGCAAGACCTATTTGGCAGATAAGATGATACCTATTTTAGGAATAGCTTTATACTTTTCAAGTTTAATTTTATAAGGGATAAAATTTTGATCAATAAATTCGATTCTAAATTACAATTTAAACTATTCTAAGAGAAAATAGTGCCAAAAAAATAGGCAAAACTAGTTCTAGCAATTTTAAAAAAATTAATAACCTGTTCCTGTTTTTCTATACGAAAAAAATCGAAAAAACTTTATTTAATATCTTCATTGAACTGACATAAATGAAGACAATTATCTAAATTTAACTGGTAATTCTAGTTAAGTGACTGTTAAAAGTTTTTTTTAGAGCCTCGTAAAATTTTACAATTTTAAAATTCATTCCTTAAAATTAATTCTTTAAATTATGATCAATTTAAATTTATTTCTGTTTTTTATTGCACCATTAAATATAAAATTACAGTAATTTTCCTTTCCAGTTCCTTAAAAAAATAAATACTTGCGACCTGGCAACATTTGAGGAAATAATTTAATTAAATATTATATAAAAAAAACTTCATTCAGAACTCGGACAATTAATCGAAATTTTATGATTATAATCTTTTTTTAAACAATGGTTCATTAATTTTAATGTTTTTTCATTTCTTTTGTTTCTCTTTTTCTATTTTAATCTTCATCTCTAGTTGAAGTGTTACCGAACAGACTAAAGAATTATTTAATCAGTTTTGGAAAATACAAAACACCTATCTATAGATTTTAAAATGGTCTATTTAAGTACTTGAAATGAAAAACCATAGCTACCATTTTCAAGATGATAAAACAAAAAGCATTTTAATTTTCTTTTAATTTGTTAGAGGAATCAAAGCACCATCATACTGATCTGAAAATACAAATTAGCTGCAATTACAATTTTATACCCAACTACTTACTATTTTCATAGAAAAAAAAATGTAAAGAGGATTTGATGGGTTTAAAAAATAATTTCTCTAATTTTCACACCTTATATTTGAAAGTAATTACTTTTTAATTTTTAAGACATTGGATGAAAAACGGTACTGAATAATTTAATTTTTAAATTTTTATATTTTTAAATTGAGTGTTTTATGAGCTAACTTGTACGTCTATAAAATAATCATTATAAAAACATCCCTAAAAAGTAACCTTATTAAAGATTCTATTTAATAGTGGTTTAAAGATTATCGTACTCTTATTTTAGGGGTCTAACTTCTCCCGAATAGTTTACTTTATTCACACTTCTTTTAACTTGATATTTGATAGTTCGATTCAATTCAAAATGCTTTGTTCAAATTTTATTACAATCGTCAAATAATATTAATGTTATCGGAGGCGACTCCAAACATAGACTTATTATAATTCAGCTTTTTTTATAGTTTTTCATGATTCTTATAGTCTCTAAGCTTTTTTAATATTTCTTGTAGCATCTGTTTAATTTATATGGGAGACCTCCCTCCCGATCACATTCCCCAATTGGCCAATCTGGAAAGCCTGTTTCTCTTTTGGTAAATAAAGCTTTCGTACTAAATTTTATTCAAATCGGTTGAGATCTTAATCAATTATTAGAACTTGACCTTGCCAAAACTCCTACAATCTCTATTAACTAATGAATCCTAGAATCAATTTATAAAAGATGCTCTTCATGGATAAACGCCAAGAAACTATGTACCAAATTTAAGCTCATTCCGATTGTTTGAACATGGATGCTGTGATCCGAATAGTCCCATCTACGAACTGAAAATTGAAAATTGTCTGTATATAAAAATCTAATAAATCAAAAAGTAAGCGTATGTTAAAAATGTATAGACGAAGAAGGAATAAGCTAAAATCATGAAAAATTCAAGAAATATAATAAACATAGCCACTTTAAAGGTATGTTTTAATTCTACTTGATTTATTCCCAAGGCTTATGGTCTAGAATCAAAAATAAAAGTATAATTCGTCTATTAATTTATACATTTCAAAAAATCTTACAAAAACCTACTTATTCATATACAATATACTGGAATTAGTAAGAAAAGGTATATACCTATATTATATACATACTTGCAAGTTAAACCCTAATAAGATATTGTTAAAATAAAAAATTGTATTTTAATAGTGAATCTTTCATTATCAATACCTAAAAATCATTTTATAACAATTTAATGATACTGATAGATACTAAATACTATAAATTTTTTTTTTTTCAAATTCAAATACACCAACACACAAACATAAAAAAATTAAATAAAACATATAAATTTCATTTCTTTTATCCATTTTTATATTTCATTACTTTTTTAACCATTTCTATTATTTTGTTCAATGTAATCTACTCCTAGGATTTGAATTCGGATTAGAATTGTATCTTCAGATTCCAACAAAAAAAAAAAGTAAAAGATTTTAGGTACAATTCTATAGGTTATTATACTACTTGAAACAAAAGATCAAATTGGATTGAGATTACGGTTTTTTTTTTGCTCTTGTCTAATACTTATATATAGTACCGTTATATCTATAAGATAGAAATAAAAGTCAGTTTTAATATATTATTGTCTATAGTTAAAAGTAAAATTACAACATTTTATTTTTATTTTATTTTTCTATTTTATTATTCGCACTTTTTTTTCATTTGTTTTTATTAAATATTTTCTTTTATTTCTCCACTTTTAAATCTCTTATTATACCTTGTTAATTTGATTTTTTTTTTAGTATCTTCAGTTTTATTATTTAACTTGTAGATACTTATAAAAAAAAACCCACCTGATTTGCTATTTTTTTTTTTTTTTTTAAATAAATGTTTAATTTGAATTCTCAAAGAATAGAAAGAAAGTTATAAGAAATAGTTAAAGATAAATTTGTATCCAATAGATACAATATTATAATACAATATAATATAAAAAGTATGTTAATGTATTTAATTTTGTACCTACATTTTATTTTAAAGTTAAATTTTACTTTCAGATTTTATTAAGTTGTAAAATTTTTGTTTCATTGAATAATATTAAAAAATTAATTGGAAATTTAAATTCAACAATTGTTTAAAATAGAATAATTATTTTATTAAAACAAATTAAAACAATTTTATTGCATACTTTTGATTTTTATAATAACTACATAATTTATTATTTAATTACCTGATAAAAACTTGTAAAATGTCGGTTAGTTTTATTAGAAAATAAAAATTTTATTTTATTAAAATTATTTAATTACAGTTTGTTAACTTTAATAACTAAGCTCAAATTTTATTTCAAGAAGATCAAAAAAAAAATTAATACCAACATATACTTATTACTCTGATATTAAATTTAATTAAAGTAAGTATTTAAAAATTTAAACTCAGTTATAAACTTCTAGTTTGAAGATAAGTGAAAGTGATCTGTCAAACAAACCATCAGATGTCATAATTGAAAAATATAATTGCCTTAGCAACTACAGTAATACGAATTTAATACAAACAATTGTTTCATTTTTGAATATCAATTTAAATTCGAAAATCTTATACAATACGAATTGTTAGAAATTATAGGTATCAGTATTGAATGTCGTTATTAGTTTCAAACTTTTATTGAACCTATTCGTGTTAAATTATCGTGGAATTTTGTGAGCCATTTTAAACACACTTCCAGTTGAGTTGAAAAATTTTGGACAAAATTTTTACAGACGAAAATGGAACTTAAGTCCTGAGGTTCGATTTATACGGTTAATACCTTGTTTGGTCACTATTAAATTTGCAAAAACTGCTTATCCCTTAACTTTAAATCTTTAGAAAAAAAAATGTCAAAAATGCTTCAATTTTTATATTGATTCCTCAGCCTTTATGACACATTTATATTTGAACCAGAGTTGGGAGTCCCGGGATCCCGCAGTTTTAGCAATTCCCGAAATCCAGGGATTTAACTTTTTAAGGCTAAAACGAAAAATAGCTTACAGTTTCTAGAAAAATTCTTAAAAAAAATCGTTCGGTTGAAAATTTTCAAAATTTAAATTTTTTCGGTTGAGATTTGAATTTTGTAACATTGAAAATACTTACTTGGAATTTTTTTGAATTTTAAAATTAGAAATTCTTGGAAATTTGTTTTGCTTGCTAATACTCCAATTTGCACTAACATTCTTAAAATTTGTTTGCCACTCAGTCGCATTTAATCTAGTGTTTCAGACGAGCTCAATAAAGCTATAAAAACAGGGCATTTGTCGAGAATCCCAATTCGATGTGAAATGATGTCAGCGAAAATTCAAAAGAAAATAATGTTGTTTGAAAATGGAGGAACACGTGGTGATTTTTTGTAAAGAGCGTATGAGTTTCTAATGACAATCAAACCAAACAGTGTAGAGTCAGAACGTGCTTTTTCTGCGGCCGGACTTTTTGCAACGAAAATAAGAAGTCGTTTGTGCGATGAAACTTTGGATGTGTCGTGCTTCCTCAAAACATATTTTAAAAATAATAAAAAATAATTACGTATTTTTATAATTTAATAATTAAGAATGTAACTTTAACAATGAACTTTTTTTAATTTAATAATTAAGAATATTATAAAAACAATGAATTTAACGTAAAATATTATAAAAACTATTAATTTCTTTATAATTTAATAAACTGTTTTTTATAAAGCTATTTTTGAATGTGTCATTTTATTAATTTTGTTAAAATAATATAATAAATGCAATCCCGAAATTGAAAATATAGCACGGGATTGCCAACCCTAATTTTAACATTTTGACATAAAATCTTAAAAATTAGCAACTTACTAGGATATTGCACATAAATAATAAATATTTTGCTAAATTTTGTAAAAAACATATACATTTTTAAATGTAAGCCCTTAATATAATATTCCAAATAAATTCTAATTGTTTCAATTACTTGACGTATTAAATTTTTAAATGTCAAATATTTTGTTTATTTTTCTTTAATATTAATAACCTTTAGTTATAAACAGGTTTTTAACCCAAATAGTAAACCAAAATTATATTAAATTTTATTTAAATAAAAATTTATTAAAATTAAATTTTAATTAATTTTTTTTAGGGTAAAATTAAAAGGATTCAACAAATTAAACACATAATATTATTATACAATTAGAGGCATTTATTACTTAAAAAAAACATTCTTAAAAATTAATAAAATAAATTATTAAAAATAAAAGAGCCTAATAAATTTTGTACCACAAATAGAAAATGTATTTTAATAAGATTCAAAAATTAAAATATAAAATAAAAATTTTCTAACAATTTAATTTTTCAAATAAAAAAACTTTCATTTTCTTTAGGTTTTCTTATTCCATTCTCTTTATGATATTTTCCCTTAATACAATTTTATGGTTATAATTTTCTTTTTGTTACAAAAAAAGCAGCAAAAACAAAATGTTTAAATACCTTACAAGTATCTTAAGATTTCATTAATAAAAATAACGTAATGAAAAATAAAATGAGCACAAGTAATAAACATTTTCAACTGAACAATTTTATAACAAATATTAAAAAAAAAACAAAAATAAAAAAAACCTAAGAAAAAACAACAATCTAAAAATAAAATAAAATACAACAAATAAGAAGGGATTTTTACGCCTATTTTACCATTTCAAAATTTTTCACCTTATAATAAAAAATCTCACCTGTTTTAAATAAATTTAAAAATAAAATAGAATATTAAAATACAAACATAATATATACTTATTTCTAGATATACCAAGGAATTCATTAAATTATACCTATATCTTGTCTCTAGTTCTAGAAGAAGGAAAATGTATTAAAATACATTTAAATTTTACCGTTATTACAATAATAGTAGTAGTTTATCTGCTATTCAGCATTGAAATACATCTTTATTTTACTTAATAGTTTTTGTAACACATTATTTTTAAAATTCGTACGATTTATTTTACATTGACTATTAATATAAGAAAAATTAACTTTACTCCTAAAAATATGCAATTGCCCTTCTCAACTAATGGTTATAATATGACATAAATCTTCACAAATATATTTTCAATAAATTGCATTCTACAATTAAAAATTAATAATTTAATACTTTATTCAAAATTATTATCACGTGGTTTGCCCATTTGCATATCCCTTCTGTCAAACCTTATTGAATCCACTGTCAAAAAATATCATTGTTTTTTCAGCTTTACGATGTATTACATTTCTTTTAAAAGTTAGATACTGCTTCATTCCATTAAAAAATACATATATTTAATCCGAGTTAAAAATAGTGTAAATGTATTGATACTTTTTAAAACAATGGAAAGTATTTAAGTTTGACATTTCCATATTTGTCTAACTAACGAACTGTCAAAAATTTAAGTTTGAACAAATTTCAACTCTTGAATTTTAATTTTCAGGTACAAAAGATTATTAAAAAAAAATTAACTGAAAAATATTTCAATTGTAAAATTATCACCATTGTTGATTGTGTAATATTTGACTTGAATTGTACCCAAGTGTAATGAAATTGGGTAATTTCAACAATTTAATATAGAATTTTTGTAGTTTCTTTTTCCATTCATTACCACCCTATTATAAGGTGGTACCATTCTCAATCACCCATTTGGCAGAATCGTTTTAATTTTAAATACTTTTTCACTGTCGCATTTTATAAAATTGTGGGTTTGATGATGACTTCTTTTATTCACTTATTATCACATTTTTATATACAGAAGTTGGATGATTCTTTAGGTTGAAAACTAACTAGAGGTGAAATAAAGACACAAAGATTAAAAAAAAAAAAAATAAAAGATAACTTTTTCTGGGGTTGGGTGCTGACGTTTTTAACTTTTTTACCTATGACATTTTCACTTTTTTTTATGAAATAAAAAATTGTTTAACGCAAAATTATATGGGTGATGAAATAAAAATAAAATATAAATTTATTTTATACAATAATAAGAAAATTTAAAGAATAAAAAATCTCAATGAGATTTACTTCAATGTATTAGTATTTATATTGTGTATAGTATATATGTATATATTAATTCGTTTGATATTTTCAGAATTCTTTAGAATTCTTATGCAATTTTAATTTTAAATTAATAAAATTTTTTAATATTAAACAGTTTTTAAGAGTGACTAGGGATAATTATTGACAGAAATTTGATTTGAATAGTTAAATTTGAAATTGTATTATTTTGATATTTCTTTTCCATGTCTTTGAGCAGTATAAGGCATTAACTAAGCCTTTGTTACAAGGCTGTAGCTTTTGTGTAAGATTAAAAATGCACAAATTTTAATTTTGTGCGCCATCTATTATCTTACGCAAAAGTCATTTATACATTTATATTAAATCTCATCTTATATTACGATATTAATTGCTACGATATAATTATACAATTTTACGATATTTTTTTATTTGATATGATCTAATAAGGGTTTGAACCCGAGACTTTCCACATGAAAAGCGGCGTCTTTACTACTAAGCCATTGGTCAGATAATTTGTATTATTTTTTTATATGCATATTATTAAATAAACAATATGTAACATATATAACAAATTTATTTATTTCAAATCTTAGTCAAAGGTCAAAAAACGGATCCAAATCCATATAATTGAATTATTTGTTTAGATCGACAAGAAAAACATATTTCTTAAATATAATTATATGATAACATTTCTAACATTTCTCCTTTCTTGAGAGTTCCATTCCAGTACCTACCTGTCTTACTATGCTGCTCGGAGATTTTCTAAGAATGTGTCTTATCTATCTGTACTCTCTTTTCTTGATTAATATTTCTATTGGTTCTTGATCAACAGCTTTCTAAAAATCTTCATTACTTATTCTTCTTGACCAGTTTTTTTTTGCATATAATTCGAAGGTATTTGTATGTAGTTTTTGTGTTTTTTCTAGTTTACCAGCCAAGTTTAAGAGGATGAATCTTATATATGCTTGGAATAATCTTAACTTTGTTTTTCTTGCTATTTGCGATGAACTCCCAAAAATACATGCCGCTGAACCATTGAAAGAGATATAAAAGAAATGAACAAAACATAATCGCAAACGAAAAGCCCTGAATAAAAAAGAAGTAGTTGAAAAGATTTTCTAGAAATCCTTTGCTCCCAAAGGGAGTAGTAAAAATTTTTTTATATAACTGCATTTTATTTAAAACTATCTGCTAAAACTCGTATTCAGCTGTATGTAATTGAAAAATGAATTATAGACTAACTAGATAATACCCGGTGCGCGTTGCTTCGCCTCTCAATGGAGGTTTAATTGAAGTTTATGTTACTGCAAAAAGTTAACACAAAAATTACACACAGTTAACACATGTAAATTTTAAAATGTATGAAAGCTATCTTTTTAAAACGATTTTCTAGGATTATTCTAGTAATTTTTGAAACTTTCTGTAATTCAAAGCAGTACAAACTACTTTTCAAAATTTGACGTAATTTACTTCCAAAAAAATTTTTTGAACAAATGCAGGACCAACTATTAACAAACTCAACTCAATTCTCAAGGAGCATCACGTATACAAAATTTGAAATCGATTGGTCAAACCGTTTAGAATTTAGAGTAAAGTATTGAAAAAACCTATAAAAAGCTGTCGGGCCGCAATGGGTTAATGGAACTCAACAAAATTTTTTTAGGGCTTTCTCTTAAGCCAAAGCTGAATTTCGGAAATCGGACAAAATTTGAACCCAAAATTTTTTTTGACCACCCGTCGGCCCGATATGGGTTAACAAATTCCAAAACTGTTAATAGTGTCAACTCAATTCTCAAAGAGCATGACGTATACAGAAACCGTTTTCATTTTAGAACATAAAAGTTTAAATACTTGCACCACAGCCCCAACTTGGCGGTCCGTCAGAGCAAAATTTTTGGGCCACGATTTCTTTCCGTACCCAAAAACCTCTATATACAAATTTTCATGAAAATCGACTGGGCAGTTTAGGAGTCTATTCGCTACATACAAGCAAACAAACAAACAAACTTTCGCTTTTATATATATAGACTAGCTAGTTCCCGGTGCGCGTTGCTGCGCCTCTCAATGGAGGTTTAATTGAAGTTGATGTTACTGCAAAAAGTTAACACAAAAATTACACACGGTTTACACATGTAAATTTTAAAATGTATGAAAGCAATCTTTTTAAAACGATTTTTCTAGGATTATCCTAGGATTTTTTGAAACTTTCTGTAGTTCAAAGCAGTACAAACTACTTTTCAAAAATGTGAAGTAATTTACTTCCAAAAAAATTTTTTTGACCAAACGTAGGACCGACTGTTAACAGTCTCAACTCCATTTTCAAGTTGCTTCACACATATAAAATTTGAGGTCAACCGGTCAAATCGTTTCTAATTTAGAGTTAAGTAACGCAAAAATCTATTAAAAGCCACTGTGCCCCACTGGGTTAACGGAACTACACTTTCTCTTTGGGCAAAGCAGTATTCCGCAAAATTGGACGTAATTTGCTTCCAAATCACTAAACAAAATTTTTTTGAGGCTTTCTTTTTAACCAAAGCAGTACTTCGCAAATTTTGACAATATTAGCTTCCAAAATTATTTTGACCAACCGTCGGGCCGACATGGGTTAACAAATTCCAAATCTGTTAATAGTGTTAACTCTATTCTCATAGGGGAGCACGTATACAAAATTTGAAGAAAATCGGTCAAACCGTTTTTAATTTAGAGTTAAGTATTGAAAAAACCTATAAAAAGTTGTTGGGCCGCAATGGGTTAATGGAACTCAACAAAAATTCTTTTGGGGCTTTCTTTTAAGCCAAAGCAGAATTTCGTAAAATCGGACAAAATTTGGACCCAACATTTTTTTGACCACCCGTCGGTCGGACATGGGTTAGCAAATTCCAAAACTGTTAATAGTGTCTACTCAATTCTCAAAGAGCAACACGTATACAAAATTTGAAGTCAATCGGTCAAACCGTTTTCATTTTAGAACAAAGAAGTTTAAATACTTGCACCACAGCCCCAACTTGGCGGTCCGTTAGAGCAAAATTTTTGGGCCACGATTTCTTTCCGTATCCAAAAACTCCTATATACAAATTTTCATGAAAATCGGCTGGGCAGTTTAGGAGTCTATTCGCTACAAACAAACAAACAAACATACAAACAAACAAACAAATAAACAAACTTTCGCTTTTATATATATAGTTATATTTTTTTTTATTCCTTTTCCACTCCTTTAAGGAGTAGGGCATTCACCAAGTTTATTTTAAACTAGGTTTCAGTTTCCTTAATCATAATATTCACTAAGCCGTTGATTACACGGCTGTAGCTATTGTATAAGGTTATGAACTATGAATGCACAAATTGTAACTTTGTGCGCCATCTACAATCTTACACAAGAATTATTTATATATATTTATTGAATCTTATTTTATATTACGATATAATTATACAATTTTACGATATTTTTTTATTAGATATGATCTAATCGGTGTTTGAACCCGAGACCTTCCACATGAAAGGCGGCGTTTTTACCACTGCGCCATTGGTCAGATAGACTGACTATGTAGGGTATATACATACATAGAACCAATGAAGAAACACTCAGAGTTGACAATTAGAACAGAAAATTATGTAAACAAAACATTCGAACAGTTATAATATTTTTAAAGTCAAAATATTCATTATTAAATTTTCAGTTACCCAGCCAATAACTCTTTTGGTCGAGTCTTTTATTATATTGAAAAAAAAAAAAATTAATAAATTAAATATTAATTAAACTGAACACAATCAAAAAAAAAAAATTAAATCAACTTACTGTCAATATTTAACTGAAGGCAGCACATGGAATAAAACAAATTTTTCACCAATTTAAATGTAATAATAATAATTTAAGTGTTATACTGATTTTATGTATTTGTTGCGAAGATAAAACTTCTTCAAAACACATGTATGATTAATATTATCCTCATTATCAACACTAATACAGGGTTAAAACTGTAACATTAACATTCCTTTCATGTAGAAAATTAAAAACAATTGGTGAATTATAAACCTACACATATATAAAATTTCAATATCAGATAAAATTGACACACGTAGAGTTAACGAACCTAAGTATAAAACATATATAATGTATGTATTATGTATGTATGTATAATTATGATTATTTTTTAATTTTATTAGCTACAGCATAAAATTACAATTTGATTACACCTTCATATTATGATTACTGAATCAAATTAAAAAGTTTAATTTATTTGTAATAGAAACATAAATTACTTTTTATGAGTTTAGTCATTTGAGGAATATGGTAGTGATTAATATTCTTAATTTCAAAAAACCGTTAATTAAGATAATTTAAATGAATTCTTTAAATAATAATTTTAATTTATTTCTAATTATTATCTGTGTTTGTGGACAAAATAAAGATGTAAATGGGAAATCAGTTGTAAGTAATCAAAAAATTTCTTCAAATTAAGCCGATCCGATCCAATTGATCTGCTGTTGTAGCAGACCCCAGTATAGTTGCTTTTAATTTTAAAACTCATATTCAACTTTGTAAAATTATTATTTTAATGTCCAATTTATTATTTTTTTTACTTTTACAGCCCTTAAAATTTACAGCAACAAAAATTTATTGCAATCAACATTATTTATTATGCACTTACAATTTTACAAACAATGGAACCACTATGAATTTTAATATGACATTAATACGTCAAATTGAAGGTAATTTACGTCTTAATTTTATGTTTAAACGTAAAATTGGTAAAAAATATGCAAGTATAGTTAAAACTGAAAATAGAAATTTTTGTAAATTTGTGGAAGATATTGTTAGAGATTCCATTGTTGGTCCAGTTGTTGGTCCACCTTTAAAAGAAATTGGTATAACAAAGTGTCCCATACTAAAAGTAATTAATTTTTTTTTTATTTTAATTAATAATTTTAATTTAATTTTTATTTTCAGGGTAGTTATTTACTTAAAAACTTTAATATTACAACAGATCTGTTACCGTTATTTTTACCGAAAGGTGAATTTAGAATTATAGCTGATATTTATCAGCCGCAACAAGATAATGTTAAAATTATAACATCAATAAATAATTTTGCATTTTTTTAAATGTTCTAATGAAATAATAAAATATGTTTTTCTTTTTTTTAAAGCGCTAACTGTTCAACTGTTAGGCTAATAAGCCGGTCTTTACCATAGGTACATTTTGAAACAGGGGGTCTTATTATATTCGTGTTATTAGAATTGATCTTAATGAATTCTACATACAATTTTAACATGAGATAGTCCTAGGCCTTATAACATGTAGAATAGTCTTAGATTTTCAATATATTAAATTCTAGTTTTGTTTATATTGTAATATTTTGTAATTAAATTATATTCTATATCTGTGAGTTATATTATTCAATTAAATTATTTGTTTATATTGTTATATTAATGTATTTTTTATTAAAAATATACAATTATAAATTATTGATTAAGCCATTAATTTGAACCAAATAGCGAAAAACAGAAAAGTTTTTTTCACTTTTCCTGGGATTCGAACCCGGGTCTTTCGAATAAAAGGTCGGCACTCTAACCACTGTGCCATCCAGCCGTTAAATCTCACAATAGAATAATATAATTAGTAAAGGAAGACATTGAATATTATAGAAGAATTTAATTAAACGAACAAAAAAACGAGAAATAATGTTGAGTAGAGTACACTGTCCCAGCTCTAGGTTACCCGTATACACTTAATATAAACATTATATCATCAGTTAACAATAAATTTCAGATGCTCAACTTGATTAGACTTTAAAATATGATTATATAAAAAATAAGTTGTAGCAGTTACTCGAACCCGCTACACTAGACAAACTAAATTTAGCACATACTTTGGCCATCAAGTTGATTTACTTTTTAAAAATTTCAGATACCCAACTATATTAAGTAAAGAGTTATCATATAAAATAAGAAAGTGTATGGAAGCTTTTCGAATCCATTAAGCAAATTCAAAAGCGATGGCTGAATTTCAATAGCGAAGGCGACTCTTGAATAAAAACAAATATATGAAAATTTCAGGATTTTAGTTTCTTTAACTTTAGAGTTATCATGCTTACGACCCCACATAGCTAGATTGATATTCATTTCGATTCTGATCCGATCCATAACTCTGACTTTATATCATTATATATACCCTTCTTCTTCACTGCATTGAAAACATAATGGTAAATATAGAACATACGTTAGTAGGGGTTAAAAAAATCTGTTATACACATATTATTTTGTGATTTTTATCTTGCAGATGAACTATATAGTTGGTTAGCACGCCTCAAATTTAGACATAATAGTATCTATTTCAACGATTTCATTTAAATTAAGTTCAATCTTCATATTGTCTTAAAATTTTTAAATCAGCGTGGGGGCCTACAAGTCATTTAAAGCTAAAATTTAGTTCTTTCAAGTAATTAAAAATTATAAACCATAGCCATCTTAAAAAAATTATTAAAGATAATAATCAAAAACTTTTATTTAAATATTTAATCGTATTAGATAATTGAATTTTAAAGCTGCTTAAATCTGGAATAGCTGAACTAAATCTGGAATAAATACTTTTGTTCTTATGTTAATATATACCAATATTATGTAACCATAGTAATAAATATTGCTGAAACAACTTTAACATTATCCTGATATGGTTGATAAACGTCAACTATATTTCTGTACAATCCCTTTGGTGCAAACATTCTGAATATCCCAGGATATACTGAAAAATTCTTAAGTAAGTAACTGCCCTAAAAATCAAAAAAATAAAACGATTAATTATATAATTACAATATAATTCATAACAAATAATTTCAAATACTTTTCTAAGTGGACATTTTGTTACACCAAGCTCTGCGAATGCTTTTTTATAATATTGTCCCAAGTAATAATCATCAATTGAATTATTTATTAACTCACAGACATTTATATTTCGCATTTGTAATAAATTATGATATCTATTTTCAGTTTTACGTTTTATTATAATATTAAGCTTTAAACTACTATCAAAGTCTCGTATTACTGACAAATTAGCATTAATGATAGTATTATCATTTGTTAAATTATAATTACAGATTGCATAATAGTAATTGCATATAATTCGAGCTGATACAAATTTAATAGGCTATATAAAGATGAAAAATTTTGTAAAAAAATTCTTATAGTTATGTACGTTTAATATTTTATTTTCTAATAGAACTTACTAAATCTTTACACAGGATCTGTCCATATTTAATAAAAATAATAATTAATAAAATATACTTAAAATACATTATGAATATTGTTTCACAAATCAGTTTTAGTTCTCTATATTATCAAATTCTCTATTATACTAACTTTATATTTGTGTTATACTAATAATTTTTTGATTTTTTTCTGTTATATTATAAGTAGTATAAAAAAATTTTATACATAAATAAAATTCAGATATAGATATAGTTTATAGCAAACAAATAATTAACAGTGATCTGTGCTATCAGTAATCATAAATTGACATTCTAAATCAATTTTTGAAATATTGTGCAAAAATCTGCTAATTGGTAGAAAAAGTTAATTATCAGAGACATTAAGCTAGAAACTCATATAAGCCAAAATTTTTCCAAACAAATGTGATTAAAAAAATATTAGAAGAAGGTACTTGAGTTATCGTTATACAAATCTAATACTTTTTGCATCATTCCCAAAAATTGTGTAAAAATGTTCCTATTTAATTCACTCCGTTCGTACGTCCGAATTTTCACAAAACCTCTACACCGTTTGAAATAAGAAAACTAGGGATTGATATCATTAATAAAATTATTTCACAGAACTCCTTTTTGCTATATCTTTTATAATTTTTATATTTAAAACCAAAATATAGAGTTGCCAAACGGCTTTAATTTACCGTTAACCGAAACTTGATTTTGACCCTCATATTTTTTTTTTAATGGTTAAGTTGGTAACTTGAAATTTTGGGAGAAATTAGATGTTTGAGAATCAGCATGAAATTTTAAAAAAATTATTTGGAATCTTGTCCCTTTGAGGGATATGAGTACTTAAAAACCAAAACTTTTCAAAACCAGGCATCTATGTATATAATCCAAGGTTTAATTCTTTGTAGTTTTGGAAATAAGATTTTTGAGAATTGCTTTTATCACTTATTTAAAAGATATCATTTATTTAACAGACGCTAGAATGCAAGTACAAATTAATTCAATACATATTTTATTTATAACTTTAAGTATATTAAATTCTATTGATCACAGACTAATATACTATATACTATAGTATATTAGTCTGTGCTATTGATGTTCTAAAATTTGATATCCTATTATTGCTTTCACAAACTTTATTTAGATGTAGATAAATTTATTTCAGTTTTTTTTTTGTTTTTAAACTTAGAATATGTAAAGAAAAAAAATCTAGATAAATACATTTAATTGTATTTATTAATGAAAGAGTAACTGTACAACATAAAAATTCTAATTTCAAATATTCTTAATATTTTAGTATTCAATAAAAATTCATTTCAACCCATATTGTAATAATTATTTAATAAAGTTACTTTTGATATATTTAATACAATTCATAATTAAATTATGCGTATCTGCTTCTTGTGATGGAAAGGTACGAAAAAAATAAATGTATTTTCAGAAAAAATTTCAAAATATTATTTAACTCGTAAAAAAGCCAGTCGGACAACGGGTATAATTTTAATTTCGCTTTTAATATATATATATATTATTTTTCCTCCTACTCTTGCGCTACAGAATTAATAAAAGGAAATCTGTTACCTAAAGAAAATTAAGTTAACATTATAATAGTTTTTTTTTTAGTTCTGTAAATGATATTAAAATAGAAGTACATACAAAAATGTAATAAATAGCCTTATACGTTTTTATTATAATTTTATGTCTGCACTTTCTAACCGATTTCTTATACGTTTTGATTTTTTTCTTTCTGTTCATATCAAAGCATTTTTATTATTGACCAGCTAATACCCGGTGCGCGTTGCTGCGTCTTTCAATGGAGGTTTGATTGATGTTACTGCAAAAAGTTAACACAAAAATTACACACTGTTTACACATGTAAATTTTAAAATGTATGAAAGCAATTTTTTTAAAACGATTTTTCTAGGATTATTCGAGTAATTTTGGAACTTTCTGTAATCAAAGCAGTAAAAACTACTTTCCAAAATTTGACGTAATTTACTTCCAAAAATTGTTTTTGGCCAATCGTAGGACCGACTGTTAACAGACTCAACTCCATTTTCAAGTTGCTTCACGCATATAAAATTTGAAGTCAACCGGTCAAATCATTTTTAATTTAGAGTTAAGGAACGCAAAAATCTATAAAAAGCCACAGTGCCCCAATGGGTTAACGGAACTCAACTTTCTCTTTGGGCAAAGCAGTATTGCGAAAATTGGACGTAATTTGCTTCCAAATTTTTTTTTTGCAAATCGTCGGGCCGGCATGGGTTAACAATTGCAAGTCTGTTAAAAGAGTTAACTTCATTCTCAAAACGGAACACATATACAAAATTTGAAGAAAATCGGTTAAACCGTTTCTAATTTAGAGTAAAGTAACCAAAAAATTTATAAAAAGCTGTTGGGCCGCAATGGGTTAATGGAACTCAACAAAATTTTTTTTAAGGCTTTCTTTGTAGCCAAGGCAGAATTTCGTAAAATCGGACAAAATTTTGACCTAAAATTTTTTTTGACCAACCGTCGGCCCGACATAGGTTAACAAATTCCAAAACTGGTAATAGTGTCAACTCGATTCCCACAGGGGAGCACGTATACAAAATTTGAAGAAAATCGGTCAAAACGTTTCTAATTTAGAGTAAAGTATTGAAAAAAATTATAAAAAGCTGTTGGGCCGCAATGGGTTAATGGAACCCAATAAAAATTTTTTTGGAGCTTTCTTTTTAGCCAAAGCAGAATTTCGTAAAATCGGACAAAATCAAACCCAAAATTTTTTTTTGACCAACCGTCGGCCCGACATGGGTTAACAAATTCCAAAATTGTTAATAGTGTCAACTCAATTCTCAAAGAGCATCACGTATACGAAATTTTAAGTCAATCGGTCAAACCGTTTCCATTTTAGAACAAAAAAGTTTAAATACTTGCACCACAGCCCCAACTTGGCGGTCCGTTAGAGCAAAATTTTTGGGCCACAATTTCTTTTCATGAAAATCGGTTGGGCAGTTTAGGAATCTATTCGCTACATACAAACAAACAAATAAACAAACTTTCGCTTTTATGTTTATAGATGTTCCTTTTATTCTTATGTATGAAAGTTTACGTAAAGAACATTCTGAATTAACATTTTATTAGTTACTTTTATTCTTTCTCTTATGTACGTCAGCAGCAGCAGTTTGTCTTCTATTATATTTAGATCATCATATAAATTTAGGCTTTAAATCTTCTTTCTATTCGACTTAATTGTAAATACCTAGTATTATATTTTATCATTGGAATAATACAAATTTTTGGCAAATAAACTAATAGATCTCTAAACAACGTATAGAAGGTTAAAAAAAAACTTCTCGGGACTAGGAAATTTTGAATGAAAATAGCTTACCTATTTTCTCAGAAAAGATCCTATCAAAATATTTCTTGTATGGATGGCACCAGACTTTCTAACGAGAATTAGCTCAAACAAATAAGGCTCCTCCTATTGCGAAAAAACAAATAATTGCAAAATTTAAGTTTTTAAGTTAATTCGTTTAACCACAAGGTTGCATATATAGAAAAGGACCCAGACTAATAGACATAAAAGCAAATTTTTAAGCCTTTTTAAAAATCTGTATTTTCGAACTATTAAAACATAAATATGTGAACAGTTTACTAAAATACTTATACTTTCTCTGTTGCACAGTACAGGAACAGGAAACCTAAATCCTATATCCTTCATGATCTTCAAAAAGCTTTTCTTGCAAAATTTAATAAAAATCACTTTTTGTATAATTTTTAAAGCAGATCTGCATGCCGCAACGAGTTTCTTTATCAAGAAACAATACATAAAACCAGCTGGACTTTGCAAAAAAAACCAAACCTAATTAAATGCTTACGCAAAACAAATTTTTAAGCAACACAAATAATTTTTTTTCATATTTTTGAACTTTACTCTATCATTAAAAACTTATTAAAAAAAATTTAATAATCATTTAATTGAATCTCTAAAATTTTACTAATTTTTAAAAGGAATTGCACATCATTTACGAGTATAACATTCTATTAAAAAAAAACATTTTCAATTTTAGTATTCTATAAGACTTCATTTAGAGCCTATTATAAATAAAAAAATAAAATTTGTATGTAATCGTTTTTTTTTAAAGTGATTTTTATGTATTTAAAACATCTCATAATAATTTTTTTCATTACTGCCCTTTGTGATTTCAAGGTACAAAAAATAAGTCAATATATATTTTTAAGTGGAGCTTTAAAAATTTTATTTAATTTTTATTAATATTTTCAATTTTTAATATAAATTTAGGCTATAAAACTTTTATCTACGCGTCTCAACTGTCAAAAAGATTATCTTATTTGTCATTGGAATATTACGAATAATGGAACTGTAGGGAATATACATGCTGTATTGTTACGTGATTTTGATATATCAACACGCATAAACATCTTCATTAAATATAAAGCTCAAAGAAAATATATCACCGCTTATAAATTTCAAAATAAAAATGTGTGCCGCTTTATTGAGGTAGCGCATGAAAACATTGTATTAAGCCGGTTTCTAGGCAAATTTTTAATTGAAATCGGTGTAACAACCTGTCCTATCAAAAAGGTATATTTTTATGTTATTAAAATTTTAAAATTATTTAATTTTTGCTTTTTACCGACAGGGGATCTACATTCTTAGAAACTTTTCCCTCGGAGATGATATTATACCTTCTTATTTACCTAAAACAGAGTTCAGGGTAATATTGAAAGTTTTTCTACCTAATAATGATAATTTTAAGTTTATAGAAGGTGTTATAAATGTTGGATTTACATAATTTAAATAAATTGTTATTGTGAATGAATTCGTAATGGAAAAATACAAAATTTTTTTTTTACAGTTTAAGATTTTCTTTAGTAGGAATTTGAAAAAAGGATTTAAGTTCTTCTGAGAGAAAAAACGATAGAATTTGTTCCGTCCTAACAAACGTTGTTCTCTTTTATCGGTGTTTGTGTGTGTGTTTGTAAGTACACAATCACTCGTGTAAATTTCATCAGATTTTGAAAAAATTTGGTATGAATGCTTGCCAAACCGAAGCACGAATTTGAGAGACTCTAACACTAAAACACTAGGCTTTTCGGGAAATCTCGAGTGTGTAGTCTACAATCTACAGTAGCTTTTATAAATTGTATATATATAGTTTCATGGGGTCAAGAGGTGTAAGGAAGGAATGGCAAATAATAAAATTCAGTATAAATGCTTTTTGTTGCCAAAAGAAAGAGCGACTTCGTGGTAAAGCCTAAAAGGACCAAGGGTTAGGGGGCTTCCATATAAAATAATCAGACTTTCACATTGCATTTATTTCTACGTTTTTATTTTTAATATCATAATTTTATTTTAGTTCATTAACTTTTATTTATGCGTAATTCGTTATTATTTATTTCAAATAGATATAGAAGATCTATTTAGGTCCAATACATTGCGTCATTTTTCAACATCTAAATTTTAGATACATGAAGGCTAACATTTTTTATAAGATTTAGAATTAGAAAAAGCGCAATCGCATAGGGAAAACTTGAAATTATTTAGACAACATTTTAAAATAACGGAAAAACATTTTTCTTTATATCTATGGTTTTACCATACGGAACTTTAATCAACCGTTATCCGAAACTAAAGTTTTTTCCAAAATTCTGAAAAATTCTTGAACCTTGATATATTTCAATCGGTTCAAGTTAGGAATTTTAAAGTTTAAATAGAGTTGGATCTTAAAAAACAAGTATAAGTTCTTTAAGAAAATATCTAAGTGTGGCCAAACGTTTAGGAGATGTAAGGCGTCAAAAATAGCAAATTTGAAATTTTGACATACCTGTCAATTTTTGAATTATAATTGGAAAATTTATAAAAATTAGGAAAATATTTAAAATTACATTAAAATTTAACCTGAGTAATAAAATTATTAATATATTTCAGATATTTCTGTTATTAAAAATATATTATACTAAAATGAGTTAATCAATTAATTGAATCTGTAATTTCAATCAATGTCATTAGCATTCTTATTAAAAAATATTTTAGAAATTTTATTTAATTTTAGAATTCTATTAGACTTTAGACATTTGATAAAGTTTTTTAAATTAAATAAAGTTTGTTTCTTAGAATTGTTTTAAAAATAGTTTTCATGTATTTAAAACATTTAATAATTATTTTTTCTGTAACTGTACTTTGTGATTTAAAGGTATAAATAAAAATTATGATAATTTCTAGATTCATACCTAAATTTTGTGACTTTCATGTATAAATATAGGCTGTAACACTTTTATCTATGCGACTTAACTGTAAAAAAACTTATCTTATTTGTGAATGGAATGTTACAAATAATAACATTGTAGCTAATGTAAATGGAATATTATTACGTGATTTGGAGATATCAACATGTATTAACATGGAAATTAAATACAAAGCTGAAAGAAGATATATCACTACTTATAAAGTTCAAAATAAAAATATCTGCAGTTTTATTCAGGATGTAAATAATAACTATGTACTAAGCCGAATTTTAGGAAAATTTATGCATGAAATCGGTATAAGAAATTGTCCTCTCAAAAAGGTGGGTATCTTTTTATGTTATTGAACCTCTAATCTTTTACTATTTTTTATCTTAGGGCATTTACACACTCAAAAATTTTAGTTTTGGAGTCGAATCTTTACCTATTGTAGTGCCAAAAGTACAGTTTAGAACAATAATAAAAGTATTTATACCAAATAATGAAAATGTTGAACTTATAGCGGCTGTTATAAATACTAAAATTTAATAATTTTTTTTTAAAATTATAATTAAATGAAATTATAATGGAAATATATATTTTTATTAAATTTTTAACTGGGTTCATGTTTAATATATTTTTTTATATATCTGATCGGTAGCTCACTGATAGAGTGGCGGCTTATCAAACGAAAAGTTTCGGTTTCAAATCTTGGTCGGATCATATCTAATAAAAGTGTATATTACAATAATTTAATCAAGAGTCCAAATGTCAAATCGGTAAAGGATAAATATTATCAGGCTATATTTACTATTGTTTGGTACTGCAAATAAATAAATAAATAAATTTTTTATATACTGGTAAAGAGGCCCGTCATATGAACAGTATTAAAAAATGTGTCTTATGTAAAAGTTTCCTCAGATTTATAAACAAATTAATTTTAGTAAATTCATACAAATATATAACATGTTAAGGTTCAAATAAAGTAACAGTTACGTGCTGAAACATGTTAAATAATATAATATCAAACCTATATTATATTATGACGTAGTTGTGTTAGATCAACCTTAAAGTTTTATTTTATAATTTTTAAAATAGCATTGCCTGCCAATTTTACGACATAAGAAATACGGTACGTGTATGACATAACATTAGGTCACACTAATCAACAGAAACAGCAGTTTGTCTTTTATTATATTTAGATGTACATAATTTTGTAGTAATTTTTTTTTAATTTGTTTTAAAAAGGCGAGTTATCGTTTTATGTATTCTAACCATTTATTGAAGCTATTCTTAAAAATTCATGGTAATGCAATAGTTTGGATTGTGTAAAAAAGTAACGCACAATTGAAATTTATATCAAAACAATATCATATAATATCACTAATGACTTGAAGCACAATCTTTAAAGGAAAACGAGGAAGAGTGTAGTAGAGTAGACAGTGTCAACTCTGGGATACCCGTATGACCGTTATATAAACATTATATCCTTATTATTATAAACATTAATTACTTTTGGCAAAATTTCAAACATACAAGCTTTATTAGGTGAAATATAATGCTCATACAAAAGAAGGAGTTGTATGGCAGCTACTCGAACCCATGGACCAAAATGGCTGGATTTAAATAGCGATGATTAGCGACCCTATTGCAAAAAAACGAAATTGCGAAAATTTCAAGATCCTAGCTCCTTTAGTTTTTGAGTTATCGTGCGGACGGACGGACAGACGGACAGACGGACGGACATACATAGCTAAATCGATTTTTTTTTCGATTCTGAACCGATCCATACACTTGAGTTTATATCTACCCCCCCCTCCTTCTCTGCGTCACAAACGTAATGGCAAATTTATTATACCCTTTGACTATATAGTCATACGGGTATAAAAAAAGTGATGAAAAAGCAGCGCATTTTCAAAATTACAAATCCCTCAAAATGGAGGAATTCTAGCTCCGTTGACCTTCAAAATTGAGAATGCAGAAAACTGCCAAGCTACAGATATTATAGAAATTTCAAAATCTTCGCATATTATAAAACTAATTGCTAATTGCTAAATAATATACTAAATAAAATACTAATGGCTTATTAATTTATCTTATGTTCTAGTTGATAATTATTTTTAAGAATTTTAGTATTGTAACAAACTTATAAAAATTTATATTAAAAACGAAATACGTTTTACTTCATATTAGTTATAAAAAATTGTTTTCGATGAATTTGAAATATTTTTTAATATTGATTTTTTATATAATTTCCATGATTCAGTTTTCTGAATTTAAAGTAAGTGGACTCATATATATACTACATTTCGCCAAGGAATTACTAATTTTATTTATTTTTAGATTATGAAATTTTTATCTATGCGTTTGACTTGTAATGAAACTTATGTTATTTGTAATTGGAATACGACTCATTATGGTACACTATTAAATATAAATGGTACAGTTGTACGAGATTTTGAAATATCTGCAGCTATAACCTTAGTTATTAAATATAAAGCTAATAAAAAATTTATAAATATATATAAAGTTCGAAATCGTAATATTTGTGGATTTATTCAGGATATGAAAGATGATTTTGCTCTTGGGCCAATAGTCGGTAAATTTATAAAAGGACTGGGTATGACAAAATGTCCTTTTAAAAGGGTAATTATCTAAATTGAATTTATTTTAAATTATTAAAATTTGTTTTTATCTATAGGGTGTCTATTTACTTAAGAACTTTACACTTAGTTCAGAAGCTATTCCGTTGTTTATATCAAGTACACGATTTCGATTAACATTTGATATTTTTAATCCAATTGATGATAATCATAAAATTGTACAATCTGTGATGAATTCCGAAATTTGATATATTTATTTATTTATACATTATCGCCTATGATAATGAAAAAAAGAAATGGAAATAAAAATTTTTAAAAAAATTTTTAAAATTATAAAGCTCTAACATTTTATTTCGACACATGTTGGCAGGATTGCAGTTTATCTTAAATTTTAAGAAAAGATTTAAGAGAAAAAAAATTTTGGTTATCTGGTAATCTTATATTTTAAACTTTAAATATTTACTTTTCTGAAGTCTCATGTATGCACTCTTTGATAATATTCCACACTAGGATGCTGCAAAGCGATATTCAATATTGCATTAGAATTATCTTAATTTTTGCTTAAAACTATCCCAAGCGTCAAATTGTTGCCCTTCTTACTAAATTGTTTTGCCAACTTTCGGTTTTTTTTTTTTAAGCGCTAACTGTTCAACTGTTAGGCTAATAAGCCTGTCTATACCATAGGTACATCTTGGAACAGGGGCTCACATTATATTCGTGTTATTAGAATTGGTCTTATTGAACATGAGACTGTACTAGGCCTTATAACATGTAGAAACGTCTTAGATTTTCAATATTAACAATTCTATTTTTTGTTTATATTGTAATAATTTGTATTTGAGTTATATGGTATACTATATCTGCGAGTTATATTATTCAATTAAATTATTTGTAGCATTTGTTTATATTGTTATATTAAAGTATTTTTTATTAATGATATATAATTATTAATTATTGATTATGCCATTAATTTAAACCCATTGGCGAATGGTAACTGAGTCGAGTCAAAAACCAGAAAAGTTTTTTTTACTTTCACTAGAATTCGAACCTGGGCCTTTCCGCATAAAAGGTCGGTACTCAACCACTGTGCCACTGTGCCACTGATCTGGACTTAATCCCTTTAACCTAAAATTTAATATTATTCGTAAGCCCTTGGTTACTTATACTTTCCTTGCTAAGTGTTAATTTTGAAGAATAGGGCACATGAGTTAGCAGCATTTCTGGCCTCCTTAGACAGAATAGAAGTGTGTGTATTTAAGAAATAACTCTTATAAATTTTGATTTTCTGTTTTATGGTTTTCATAGGTTTTATGGGTTCTGCATGTAAATATTAGAAAAGAAGTACGTTTACATTAGTACCTACAGTTTAAATAAAATTTAACATAAAATTAGAGCACTCTAATCAGCAGCAGCAGTTTGTCTTTTATTATATTTAGATTTGTTAGATGTTCAAAATCTCATTCAAAAAATTCAAGTATATATTTCAAAATATAAATTTTTTAAAAATTAAGTTGGAATATATATTTAAAGGGTTTGGTACGAAATTTCTAAAAAAAAATCTTTTCCCAAAAAACAATTACCACAATTTCAAAAAAAGTGGTTCCCAAAAATTCAAAATTCTACGAAAAATAAATAAAGAAGAAATTAATTTTCTGGAAAAAGCGGCAATCCTGGTTTTGAATCCAACTCTAAAATCTCTGCTAATTTTGAAATTTTCTTTTTTCATTGTTTGGAATTTTGTAACTTTGAATTTTTTTTTTTTTGGAATTATGACACCATCCCAAATCTAAATTTAATGTGAGTTAATAGCACGTTATTAATAATTACTGATTTTAAGATTTGTAGTTAATTAGTTATAATGATCTCTGATGATTAAAATAATAATAACGTTTTTCTAATGATTTTAAGCTTTAGTATTGTTTTATTTAGAACAGCGAGTAGTACATTTAAATTTTAACAACCACAAAATATTTTTATTTAAATACAATTAAGTCGTTGTTGTAGTCTATGAACATCTCTATACGAGTATTCCAAAAATACTAAATGCGTTTAAAATTAGTTTTTTTTCTTGTATGTTTATGGGCACATAGTAAAGTCATATTAAGCAGCCCTGCGGTACTTACGCAAACTACAAATTTCATTCTTAAAACTAAAAAATTTTAATATCTTTTACTTTATTTTAGGTTCTAAAACTTTTAAATTATCATATAAACTGCAATAAGAAACATGTGTTGTGCAACTGCAATGTAACAAATAACGATACTTCCCTCAATATGAATATTACAGCTTTACATGATTTAGAATCTGACATGATTTCAAATATTCAAATAAAAAAAAAGTCTGGAAAAAAATTTATAACTATTTCCCAAATTCGAAATATGAATTTATGTAAATTTATTGAAGAAGTTAAAGCTGATATATTTTTGGGACCATTTATTGGAAGATCATTAAGAGAATTTGGAATTGAAAAATGTCCCATTAAAAAAGTATGCAAAATATATTTTTTATTATTTATATAAGATAAAATTAAGTAATTAGTCATTTTTTTTAATTTTAGGGTTATTATTTACTTAAAAATTTTCATTGGTATAAAGAAGATCTTCCAGTATTTTTATTGCATGGACGATATCGTGTTGTTGTTGATATCTTTCAGGCCAAACATGGTGATAATAAATTGGTTACAAGTATAATAGAATCAGATTTTGTATAAAAAATTGAAAATTATTTTATGAATCTTATTTAAATTTTGATTTATTTGAAAAAGACACTAATAAAATTTTTACTGAAAACTAGCTTTATTTGTTACACATAAAAAAATTGACTCACTCTTAAACTGCAACCTCAAAAAACAGAGCTGTTGAATATCAAGTTCCAGTACCGAAACTGGAAAAAATACTAAATAAATTTCAAATATTAGTACTGGCACTGCAAAAGTATATAATTACCAGTAAAAATACTGCTACTGGCACTAAGCAGTATTTTTCCAGTATTTAATTGATATCGAAATATTCTAAAAGCAATGGCTTCTTAATAAAAAGTGTAAATAATAAATATTTTATACATATATATTTATTTCAACTACCAAATTTTACTATATAATTCTGGTAAACACTTGTTAATACTGGTAGTTACTGATTGATACTGGAAAGTACTGATTGATAATGGTAAGTAATTGTTGATACTGGAAAAATACTGGTGAATATTTTTTAACTGTTACTTAAACTTAAACTGTTAGTATTTTTAACTGCTACTTATACTTTTCACAGTTCCGGTAATATTTTAATTTTACTGAATATTTTTTGCTGTATCGGTACGACTACTGATTTTCGTATTTAAGCACTAAATACTTAAAAATCAGCAACTGTTTTCGGAAAGCATTTTACAAGAGAAGAACAAAGCTATAGAAATTTTAATATTTTTAAGAAAACTTTAATGAAATATTTATTCCAAAATATTCTGCCACATTTTGTGATTAGAATTTGAGTCCTATATAACCAACAATACTACAATGCAATATTTTTAAATCCTTTCTTCAGCTTGATAGAGTCTATTCAACATCTAAATACTTAATTGAGTATTTTATCTTTGCAACTCAGTTTTATTTGAGATAAAATAGGTTACAATGATATTTCAGTACTCTAAATATCAATATGCAGTCACTAGTAATTTATAGATATGCGCTTGCGTCGATAGCTAGTTTTTTTTAAATTTTTATTTAAATTATAAACAAATTTAAATAAATCTTAGTGTACGTAATTTTTAAATATCTAATTATTTAAGAATTAGTATTAAATTGTGATAATAATCATTTATGATGACTGATTACTTTTCAAAACCAATTAAATAAATGAAAGTACTCGAATATTTTAGTATTGTTAAGTCTTATAACGTTGATAGTTTACGAATTTTTTTTCAAAAACCAAAAAAGTTTCTCAAAATCAAATTTTATGAATTTTAAATGTCTTTTAATATATTTGTATATACTGATACATTATGAAAAACTATTTTCTAACGCCATTGTAATTATTCAAATAATTTATACCCTTTTATTTTAATTTTAAATGCACAATTTTAAAAAATTTTATTTTAGATGTTTCAATATTTATCAATTCGATTATCTTGTAATCGAAATTATTTAATTTGTAGTCACAATATTACACATCATGGCACTGCACTTAATGTGAATGCAACAGTTTTAACTCCAGGTACAAATTCTTTACAATTTAATGCAGTTTTAAAAAGAAAAATTGGAAAAAAAAAAAAAATTATAATGCAATTTCAAAATCAAAATGTGTGTAAATTTATTGACGATGTGAGAAGTGATTTTATTTTCGGACCAATAGTTGGAAGATTATTATCAGAATCTGGAATAGAGAAGTGTCCAATTAAGAAAGTAAATTTTCTTTTATTCAGAAAATACTGGAATAATAAAAATTATTTATTTAATTTAGGGAAATTATTCAATTAAAAATTTTCAAGTTGATCAGAAATTTGCTCCATTATTTCTATTAAAAGGCGAATATAGAATTGTTGGGGATGTGTTTCAACTAAATCATAGCGATGTTAAAATTGTTTCTACAATTATTCAAACGAAAGTGGATTAAAAAATTATTTGAAAAATATTATTGTAAAAAAATATGATTTAAATTAAATGCTATAGAAAATATTTGTTAAATTAGTTTCTTTGCTAGTTATAAAACTATATACTTGTAAGAGCATAGTTCTAAGGTTATTCTAAACTTGCAGGGTTAATTAAGGTAGGATTTGCAACTCGTGAAAATAATGTTTTTTATACACCATTTAACACAAGTTGAGTTGGATGGTTCGACAACAATTATAAATTTTTAATTAACACAGGTGCCCCTGAAAACAGAGCTGTGCTCTTACTACCGTAAAGTTCTGAATACAGTACCCCCCCGAATAAAGTACCCCGGGTACACTAATTGGAACATTTTTCCAATTACAGTACCCCGGGTACACTAATTGGATTTGTTTTTTCGCAAATAAATTTCGAACTTTATAATGGAATTATGTTTTGAATGTTTTAATAAAAACTATAAATTATATAAAAATATAAAATTGTTGATTTTACATCTTCAGCTTTAAAACAAATTTTGCCAGAAATCATTGAAAGGTCATTTGAGTGTTGCGTAGTTGGAGAGTTTGGAAAAGAAATATGTTTGGAAAAATTAAATAGTCGCCTTCAAAACATTCTTAAATCGTGCGGGGACATACATGAATCAAATATTTCTGAAATTCAAACCGAACCAAATAATACAACTTATGAGCTGGTCGGGGTTGATGAAGCTAATGCAAACTTAGCGAATTTTGATGATGATATAGAAACTATTGATGAACGTGTAATTGATAGTCAGACTTCTTCAGATGATGATGAATATATCAGCGAAACTTCCAGTGAAGTTGATACACAGGAGCTTTTCGAATTGGTTTAAATGGCTAATAAGTAATAGTTTAAAAAATTATTTAAAAAATTTAATCGGACTATATCTTTATTATTAATGAATTAATGTATATTTGCAGATTTTTTTTATTATTAATAAGCTATGTATATATATTTTTTTATTTTGAATAAGTAATATAGTTATTTTGTTTTCTGAATTATACTAATTGGTTTAATTTTATTTTCCATAATACATTCCCTATCATATATAATTTTTTTTTGTTCCGAATAGTGTACCCGGGTATAGAAAACTAATTAGTGTACCCGGGTATACTAATTGGATTTATTATTTTTTCAGAATATTGCCATTTTCCAATTAGAGTACCCGGGTATTGTATTCAGAACTTTACGGTACAACATTTTTGTCAATTGCCAATTTTTATCAATGATCTTTATTCCATGACTTCTAACATAATGCAAATCTTCACTGAGAACAGGGTTAAGTAATCGACAAGAAAAGTTTTAATGCTTTGAAAACCTGAAGCTGTGTGATACCCACAAAGCAAAGCGATTTTACACACAATTTATTCTTTTAAAATATCAATACATTCTGATTAAGCTTGAATATACCTATCTCTTATGGTCTTATGGTATGGTCCAGTAGACTTATTAGATAAGATAGATTCAAGTACCTAGATAAGATTCAAAAAAGCTCTTCATCTAATTAATAATTACGAGGTCACAAAAATATAGGAGTTGCTTGTTCGCTTCCTCGTTTTTTCTTCGGTTGAAATTAAAATTATTATGAATCACGTTCGCTTTTACGAACTATAACTTTGATAAATCGTACAACATTCAGTTCTTAACATTACCTATTTAATCTTTAATATAATAGTTTATTCCTTGTATTCTTTGTGCTAAGGAAGGATGTTTGTCCCACTATTGTAGCAACGCAGAAAGTGTATTTTATCAGCTAAAGGCAGAAATAGGAGCCGGTACAACTTAAGATGTCTCAAAAAAAGTGCAGGATGAATCAATTCCTTTGATTACAACATTTAGCTCAACTAGTTTTCCACCTGGTTTCGTTATATGCGAGATGTTTGTTATTCCCAACCAAACATTTTCAAAACAGAAACAAAGTTCTTCAAACTACTTTAATTTTTGATACAAGGTTTCTTAAAAACAATAATAAAGAGTAGTTGAAATCCAACACGTTCATAAAAAAATAATGATCATCTCACCATCCGATGCCCTCTTTTGATTATCTCCACCTTCACTCGTACAAACTGCAATGTATTATGTGTCAAGTAGTATTACATGTCACACTTCGTGACAAGGAGAGTTAAATCGTATTTAATACAATAGTGCAGGGTAAACTTAAAAATAAACTTTAAATTATTTCTCAAAAAGGTAAAACCAGGAAAGCAGTAAATGGTATCACAGAATTAAAATTTAAAATAGCAGATAACTATCTTTCATTGATATAAATTGTAATTATATTTTAATTAAGGCATGTGTGAAGACAGTCCTGACATATGACAACAGAAACTGGCTTGAAACCCACAAACTGCAGGTTTTCGTAAATAAGTGTCTTAGGATAATATGCCGCATATTCTGGCCGAAAACAATACCCAAGGAAGGCCTCTGGATACTAACAGGGGAAGAACTCATAGCCAAACAAATCTGGCGTAAGAAATGGAGGTGGATAGATAACACGCTTAGAAAGCCTAGTGAAAGTGTTTGGCATTAGAGTGGAACCTTCAAGGGACTAGAAGACGCGGCCGTCCCAACATCACATAGCGCAGGACAATTTACCAAGAAATGGCTAAAAGTAATATCTTCTGGGATAACATTAAAATATCAGCCCGGAATCACGTGAGATCGAGGTGTCAAGAGGAAGTCCCATTCTCCCAAAAGGATTAAGGAAGAAAAAAAAAAAAAATATTTTAATTACTTTTAGATTCCAACTTTAACTTCAACCAATTTCAGTCTGATTCACATTCCCACCGAAATCTCAAATTTAGAATACCTTTATAAATAAATTTCAGTCACATTTCGTTTGTTCCTAATTATAACCAGACTTTTATATTATCAGATCAGTTTTACCAGTATAATAACAGTAGGTAATTAAATTTAAAATTAAATAATTTGAATTAAAATTTACATCTAGTTTAGTACTTAAAAGTATTCAGAAACTTTAAAGGTTAACTAGTGATTGCTGAATTGGTGAAAAAATAAAAAGAAAAATATTTTATGTATTTTACGTGTCTCTTGATTCTTATGTACATTTGGGTACATAATGAAACAAGCCTTTGCAATGCTCTGGTATATTAAAATTAAATTAATTATTAATAAATAATTAAATATTAATAAACTATATTTTTTTTTGTATTTTAGCCCCTTCAATATTTATCAGTTCGATTTACGTGTAATAAAAACTTGCTGAAATGTGCATACAATCTAGCAAATCAAAATACTGGACTAAATTTTAATATGACCCTCCTGTATCAATTTGATGAATCTTTACAATTGAATGCAATTTTAAAAAAAAAGGTTGGAAAAAAATTTAAAAGTATTTTTCAATTACAAAATTATAATATTTGTAATTTTTTGGACGAAGTAAAAAGCGATGTTTTTTTGGGACCATTTCTGACCAAACCTTTAGAAGAAGTTGGCATTGAGAAATGTCCTATTAAAAAAGTAAAAATATTTCTATAATTTGTAGATATAATAATTTAACTCTTTTTTAATGAATCCAGGGTATTTACACACTGAGGAACTTTCAAATTGATCGGAATATAGTTCCAATATTTATATTAAAGGGTGAATATCGAGTTTTTATAGAAATATTTCAACGAAATAAAGATGATGTTAAAATTTTTTCTGGTATTATTTTAACAAAAATACAATAAACTTTACTAATGTGATACTAATAAAAAAAAATTATATTTTTTAATAAATTATGTTTAGTGTTTTATTTGATCGTTTTTAAATTACAGCTTTGAAACTATAGATACTATCATCTATTTCGGAGGTTCTCGATTGTTTTATCTGTTTTTACGTTATTAAAGGCTCCCTCTGTATCAATGAAATATCCTAGGGTAAACTTTTTTTTCTCAAACTTTCTTCTATCGTATGTACGGCATCGTGCAGAGCCGTTTTCACCCACTGTCGTTTGTTATTGGCGTGTTGGTGTAGATATAGCTTTGGGTTCATATGATTCCTTTTTCCAGTTTTACTATCTTTTCTAATCCTTTTAGTAAAAAAGTAGTCTTGTCTATAGACTAGTTCGTTTTGGGTAGGAAAACCACCCTGGATTCCTTCAAGATCTGTGTCGTGTACCCAAGTCTTATACAATTTTTATAAATTGCTTTGATTTTTCTCTTAAGAAGTTGTAGACTCTCCTGAATCTGTTTCGGGTATAAGTTATCTGCTCAAAGGCGGTTACAACAGGTTCCATTTTCTCTGTAATCAATTGACCGATTCTGATTACAGGTCGGCTCTTTAAAGCCCTATACTTAAGCCAGAATCACTGCCATTTTCCCGTTTTCGGTCACCTCTTCCATCTCGATTGCCACCAGATCTATACTATTAAGCTCTGGAATATAAATAGCTTCTAGTATCTTTCTAATAACAGCACATTTATTTCAGAACAAAAGCAATGTTGTTCCGATTATAGATATCGTTCAGGAATTTTAAAAAATATTGTTAAAGCTAAAAATGCCTAAAGAAAGGTCGTTATCATGATCACAGTGATGTAAAAATAAATCTACGAAAAAAGGAAGACCCCTTTATTTTAAAAATGATATGGGTACCTACGAATAAATAACAAATATATAAATTTCGAGGTACGAATCTTTTAAAATTGAAAGATCAAGCTGATAATTACAGGAGGAGTTATTACTCTAAATTTTCATAATTTTTATTTATTCAATTTCTATAGAAGGAAATGACATCCAATCTGGATCCGAAAAAGTAGTAGTTATCTCATCCTAACTTCTTAGGGATTCTAGGGCATTAAAGACTTATAACTTTTTAAATAATTCAAATCTATTTTCTTTAAATTTAAAATAATCTTAGGCTCATTAAAGGCTCAGGAAAAATATATTGAGACTATATATAGATGAAATAAAACTAAAAGATACCCTGTATATCACATACAATTACAATTCTAACCCATTATATTAAATTATATTGGTGCTACGTCATATTGGATCACATCATTCTTATCTAGAATCAAATCAAAAATTAAACTCTAATAATGTTTATTTATAACTTTAATTACCAAATCGTAAATTTGAATCTTTTAACCCAAAATTATAAGAACTAATAATAAATTACATTTGTTATTTTAGTATTTTCAAAATATTAGATCATAATTGTTTATATTTATAATTCTGTTAAATATTTTTTAATATTTGGATTAAATTTTGTAAAATATTAAGGAAAAATATAATTCATATGTATTTAAAAAGTTTTTTAATTATTATTAGTGCAGCTATACTTTGTAACTCAAATGTATGTAAAAATATTAAATAATATATAACTATATCATTAAGATATTCCTTTATTTCTAATTTTAGTTTGTGAAATTTACAACCTTCCGTTTAAATTGTGAATCACTTTATGCAAACTGTTATTGTAATATAACAAATAATTCAAGTGCACTTAACCTTAGAGTCACTTTAAAACGCAGCTTTGAACGTGATTCTACATTATTTTTAAATATTATATTAAAAAAAAAATCTGGAAAAAAATATGTGCCCATATTGCAAGAAAAAAATGTTAATGCATGTAAATTTATTAATGAAGCATTAAATGATATTATTTTAAAACCATTTGTTGGAAAAGCACTATCAATGTTTGGTCTAACAAAATGCCCAATCAAAAAAGTGAGTCTATTATAATGTTTCAAGCAAAAAATTATGCTTATACTGTTCTTGTTTTATATTTTAGGGTGTTTATGTTATTAATAACTACTCACCACCTATTGATCGGATACCAGTATTTTTCCAATATGGAACATACAGAATCTTTGCAGAGGCATTTGTTCCAAATCAGGATATTGTAAAATTATTTTCATATAGTCTTGACTTTAAATTTTAAATTATGTATACATTTTTTAAATAAATATTTATTTTAAATAATTATTTTAAATTATTTTTGTTTTAATTTTAAAAATTGAAAATTATCTTTTACTTAAGTAACAAAATACGATGCAAACGACTTTTTAATATCCTACAATTGTAAAATTAAGTTGTTAAATTTATTAGTTAGGGGGACATATTGGCTTGTTTGACTTTGTGAGTTACCAAACCATCACTTCTCTCCCAATTCAATTTCCAGGAATATAAAAGAGTTATGAAATGATGCACCTGAACGAAATTGTAAATTTTTAAATTTAATTTGGGAAATTTGGAAACTTTATTTTACTTTTTTTAACATTCTTAAATTATCTTAGCCTATAAAAGTTAAGAAAAACAGCTTATTATACCCAGCTTATTATATTGGCAAAAGTAGTTTAGTTTTATGGCCAAAGTTTCTGCAAAATTTGGTTGGTTTATTGCAACGGTTTCGAGTAGCTGCCATACAACTTCTTATTTTATATGAGCATTACTCTATACCTATTGAAGTTGGGTGTTTGAAATTTTGCCAAAAATAGTTTAGTGCAATAGCCAAAGTTACCCGCAAATTTGGTTGGTCTACTACAGAGAGTTCGAGTAGCTGCCATACAACTTCTTATTTTATATGAGCATTACTCTATACCTATTGAAGTTGGGTGTTTGAAATTTTGCCAAAAATAATTAATGTTTATAATAATAATGATATAATGTTTATATAACGGTCATACGGGTATCCCAGAGTTGACACAGTCTACTCTACTAAACTCTTCCTCGTATTTATATAATTTAATTAACATTTAAACTTATCCTATCGTTTTTATTTTTCATTTTATTAATTATTTTATTCCTGAGCTAAGTAGTATTGCATTTTTTTTCAATATTCATTTTTGGAAAAATTCTGGAAAATTTAGGAAATATACCTATTATTTAGCTTTGGGGAACGCGTATTACCTACCCTAGGCTGTAATACTTCTCTCTTTATTCAACTTGACTTTCAAGTTTTTTTCTTAATTAATTTCAACACATGCTTATTGAGTCTAAGTAGGTGTGTTGGAGCTACCTGAAGCCTAACTCCAGTTCATTTCCACAATTTAATGTTTTAATTACAATTCGCAAATATCATAAGCTTGAGTTATAAATTGATATCAGAATGGGAGAAGTATACAATAATATAACAAAAAATTATACGATAATTAGCCGCAAAATCGTAAATAATTTCCTGCATATGCTTGATTTGACTTGCTTATGCTAATTGGTTAATTTTCAACATTATATGAAAAAAAGTTCCTTCACATTTCTTAACATTCATTTTGTGTTATATTACCGTGAAATTCAACCAATTTGTATGAAATAATAATAAACATATGTATAAAATTTAATTTTTAATTTAATAAATATTTTTATTATTACATTAAATTTTACATCAAATTAACTCAAACAACTTTTATCTGAACTTGGATCAAAAAAATAAACTATAATGATACAGGACGTCACTTCTAAATTAACAAGTAATGATAAAAAACCAAGGGTTTTTAAAAAAGCACATTTTCAAAATAATATACTGTTTCATAATAAGTATTTTATCGGAATATAATGTTCAAACTTCAATATTAACGTTTAAGGAAATATATACGTTGGTGACTAAGTTACTGCTTACTTATAAAAAAAGTAAATATTTTATTTGAAAGTTCTAATAGCCCTTCAATGGGGAAGGTTGCCAAATTTCTCAAGGACCTAACTTCATCTAACCCCCCCCTCCCACTCCATTTTTGTAGTTTCTAGGAATTAAACCAAAATTTGGAATTTTACTTAGAATTTTATTATCTAAGTAAAAATGGGTAAAACTGAGAGACACTTTCTTCAATTTAAGAAACCGTTTTTAAATTTAAGAAAAACCTTTAACATATGTTAAAATATAATGTTGGACCTTCAAATTTTGTATATTAATAAAAAAAAAATTGGACAGGTATTTAAGTTACAGGTGCTTAAAAATAGCAAAATTTCAATTTTCGAGCCCTTATAGCTTCTAAACAGGGGGCTTGACAAAAAAATTTTGTTAACCGACTCCTACTAATTTCTGATTATCTAACTTCTCCCAAAATTTCAAGACTCTATCTAAAACCGTTTAAGAGATTTGAGGAACCAAAAATTTTGCAAAAATTGGGTTTTATATAATGCTAAATTTTAGTACCGTATGGCAACCCTATATATTTAATCGACCAATTTTTGTTAAGCCTATAAAAGCAGCTCTCTTATACCGTTTTTCGATTGAAAATAAACCTAACAGAACTCATGTTATATCATTTTAAATATAGGGCTTTTTTGGAATTTGCCGGGGCTGTAGCTTCGTAACCCTTCAAAATTAAGAAAAACCTTTGACACATGTTGAAATATAATTATAGAGCTTTAAATTTTGTATATCACTAAAAAAAAATTTGGACAGGTATTCAAGTTACAGGTGTTTAAAAATAGCAAAATTTCAATTTTCGAGCCCTTATAGCTCCTAAATAGGGGGCTTGACAAAAAAATTTTGTTAACCGACTCCTACTAATTTCTGATTATCTAACTTCTCCCAAAATTTCAAGACCCTAGCTTGAACCGTTCAGAAGATATGTGTGGTCAAAACTTTTGCAAAAATGAAGTTTTGTGTAATGTTAAATTTTAGTACCGTTTGGTAACCCTAAACATTTGCCTGTAAAAAATTTATAAAGTGTATGAAACCAGCTATCGTTTGCCGTTTTCAGATTGAAAATATATTTAACAGAACTCTTGTTATAACCATTTAAATATAGGGCTTTTTTCAACTTCGGGGGGCTGTAGCCCCGTAACAGGTGGGGCTACAGAAAAAAATTCTTCTACGAAATAATTTTTTTTGCAAAAACTACCCATGGTTAAAATTTCTTTACTCTATTTCAAACGGTGTAAAAGTTTTTGTAAACATACGGACGGACGGACGGACGGACGGACAGACGGACGGACAGAGTGAAGCTATATAGGCACATTTTTACAAAATTTTTTGAAAATGTGCTAAAAATACATATCGTAGTTCACTATCTTTTAATCCAAAAAACAAAAGAGATTTATAAATATTATTATATGCTATTTTAGTATTTTTTAAATATTGCATCAAACTTGTTTAAAAAATTCTTTTGAATAAAATCAGTATTTGGCTGAATTTTTAAAATAATAAACAAAAACTTAATACATTATTATGTATGTGAAAAGTTTTTTTATAATAATTATTAGCATGTGTTTCGTTTGTAAATCAGATGTAGGTAAAATTTTAAAATTAAATAAAATAAAATAAAATTATATCTTAAATATTTTATTTCTTTAATTTAAGTACATAAGATTTACTTCTTGTCGTTATAAATGTCATTCTCTTTATTTTAACTGTCATTCTAACGTAACAAATAATCACACTTCACTTAATATCAAAGTAGATATAATACGTAATTTAAATCTTGATTATACATTATTTTTAAATATTGCATTTAAAAAAAAAGTTGGAAGAAAATTTAAAATTTTATTACAACGAAACAATTGTAATTTGTGTAATTTTATTAATGAAGCATTAACAGATATCATTTTGAAACCATTTGTTGGCAAGCCACTTATGATGGGTGGTCTTACAAAATGCCCAATTAAAAAAGTAAGTTTAATAAATTTTATTAATTAATTATATATACATATTATATTATAAATTTATTGGTCTTGTTTTTTTTTACTTAGGGTGTCTTTGTTTTAAGAAATTTTAAACCTCCTATAGACCAGTTACCAATGTTTATACAACCCGGATTATATAGAATTTTTATGGAAATTTTTCTTCCAAATCAGGATATTGTAAAAATATTTTCTTTCAGTGTTGATTTTACAATGTAATTTATTGAAATTTATTTGAAAAATTTGTAATGCAAATAAAAATATAAAATGAATTAGTAAAATTATTTTTGATTTTAAATTTTAACATATCTGACAACCCGAATAAATGATATGAAATACAAACAACTTAAAAACAGAGTTTTCAAGAACTTTCCAATCCTTTAATGACCAACTTCTGTTAATTGGAATTATTGTGATGAATACAGAATACCAGCTACAAAAAATTCGAATGAAGATGGCTTATAGGCATCATGCAAAGAGAAATAAAAACAAAATAAATAGTCGTTGTGTAGTGCGATTTCTCAAGGATTCTGGTGGCATCCAAATTGCAATAAAAAATCTGTCAAATTCAAATGCAAATTTAAAAGCTTAATGAAAATATTGAAAGAAGACATCTTAATGTAATTTATAATTTTCGAATTCCGATGTCAAAGTTCTGGAACATTATAAATTTGAGATTTTAAAAGTGTCAAATTTTGTAGCTCTAATTTTTGAAAGCTATCTCTTGTAATTTTTAAGTGACGAGTATATTAAACTTTGACAAAATAAGCATCATACTCACATAATGATTATCATGATAAATACTAATCATCATATTCATAATGACTATTATCCATCAATCTACAAAATACAAAGTCCACATACAAATTATTATTCATATACATATTATTTGAATACATTTAAATTATTTATCAAGCCATTTTCTAAAAAAATGTTTGAACTACGCGTCATTTAAAACATATGAAATCGTAATCTACAATTTCATGTTGTATACCAGTTGTACTGCAAAAATTAAAATTTTTATATGAAAAATTTGGAGTTATAAATGTTTATTGTTCGAAAACTACCCGAAGTTTTGGTCGGACCTTAACCAAAAAAATTGGAAACCTAAAAATTGTTTGAAAAATATTTTGTGAAAATTTCAAAACTATAGCTCCTTTAGTTTTTGAGTTATCTTGCTGACACACAGACAGACGGACGGACGGATAGACACACATAGCTATATCTATTTACTTTTCTATGCTAATCCGATACGTACCTTTGACTATATCTAGCTTGTCTAGTTCGATGCGTTAGAATTAATTTTAAAACGAGTACAAATACACTAATTATGAAATTCGATTAAATCATTATATTTTTAGTTACTTCGCAAATTGGTCATACGCGAGTAATCAGCATAAAACCAAAATTATAATTTGTAATTATATAATCTAACTCATTAACATCAACAGCGTTGTTTTATCCTATTTTAGTATTCAACTAGTTTCAGCATCAAAACTAGTAATAATACAGTTACTAAAAATTAAAATCTTTAAGTAATATTACATCAAAACTTACTTTTTTAATTTCATATATGCATTTCAAAAGTGTTTTCTTAATTTTCAGTGTAATCTTGCATTGCAAATCACATGTGGGTAAAAATTAAAAAAATTAATAAAATTATTTTTCAAAAAAAAAATTTCATTAATTTGATTTTAGTTAACAAAATTTACTGCGGTTCATTTAAATTGTCATTCTATTTATGCTAATTGCAATGCTTTCATAACAAATAATCAGACTTCACTTAATTTAAAAATAACATTAATACGCGACTTTAAACGTGATTCAACATTGTACTTAAATATTGCACTGAAACGAAAAGTTGGTAAAAAATTTGTACCAACAATAAGGGGAAACAATTTTAATGTATGTAATTTTATCAATGAAGCATTAAACGATATTCTACTTAAACCATTTATTGGCAGAGCACTTTCAATGGTTGGTCTTACAAAATGCCCAATAAAAAGAGTAAGTTTAATAAAAATGATTATTGAATTTAGTGTCAGTTTTTTGTCAAACTTTCTATTACTTAGGGTGTCTATTGTTTAACAAATTATTCAACATCTTCAGTAAATACACCTGTGTTTATACAACTCTGATCATACAGAATTTTTGCAGAAATATTTCAACCAAATCAGGATATTGTTAAGATACTTTCAGTTAGACTTGACTTTAAGCTTTAATAAAAAGCAATTGTATTGATTTAAAATATTAGTGAAGTTAAAATATAGTTTATAATATTTTAAATATTAATAATTAATAATTATTAAATTGAATTTTTTATTTAATTTAAGATAATTTTACAATAATATATAAAATTATGTACAAGAAACTAAGTAATACTAAAACTGCAGTTTATAACTAACATTTAAATAATAATTTCTATAACTTCTGATTTTTTACAATTTTTCTAAATTATAATTTGTTTTTTTAAGTTTTCAAATTTCAAAGATTAGTTTCAAAGATTTTTTAAAAATTTTCAAAGTTTACTTTTAAATATGTTGAAAATTTGACTGTTTCTAATTTTTACCAGTAGCGAGTTGAAAAGTTTTATTGCGCTGCATTTTAGACTTTTTTGCTTCAATGTTGTTTTGGCTTTAGGAAATTCGATATTTTTCCTGTTTCTAGTTAAATAGCTATGAATATTCTCCCTCTTTTGAAGTTTTAGTTTTGACTTAAAATTATTATTCAGAATATCATACATGTATTTACATTTTTCAAAGAAAATTAGTTGATTAATATCCAGTGTATCAATTATTTTATATAAATTATTAGTCCTGGTTCTTATATTCAAATTAAATAAAGTTTTGAGAGCTCTATTCATTACCGCACTCATTTGATTTTTATGAAAACATGAACAATGAATGCAAATGCATATATTATACCTAATTCTTGGTAATATATGGCAATTATATATATATAAGTTTAGCAGCATATTTCGGAATATTCGGATTATTCTTCTGTAGGAATAATATTTTTCTTAATGATTTTTATGTATTTATCCCATCTTAAGTTTTCATCAATTATCATTCCCAAGTACTTAACATTATCAACTTGTTCTATTATAGTATCGCATTTATACATAATTCATTTTGGTCCAGCCAGCTGCAACAACATATAAATAATAAATATAATAATAAATATTTTACTTATTTAATTACATATTCTGTAAGTTTTCGATCTTTAAGTCATGAGTGGAACTGCAAAAACTCATTGTGCACTAGTTGAACAGTTGAATACTTTAAAGAAACTCGTTATTAACAGGCTAAACTGGCAGGGTTAGTGGGTTACTAACCGATGAGGTGCGGGTTCTATTCCGGTACGGGTCATGAACTTTTTTAATTGAAAAAAATACTTATTGAAAAATAATATTTCTTTACAAATCCCCATGGTGACCAAATATATATAATAAAATATACATCATATATTGTATAATAAACCAAATAAATAATATTAGTAATAAAATTAATAGATAGTATAATCTGCTACACCTGAAAAGGCCCGTATCACATTTTATGACGTAAGGGACTGTTTATAAATAAATAAATAAATATTTTATTCAAACATTGTTTAAATATTTTTATTTAAAAAAGAAAATCTAAAAAAAAGAAAAATTTAAAATAAATGAAATTATTTTAATTTGTTCTTGATTCGGCTGATATAACTCCGCAAAAGTCCTAAAAGGTCCTTTTAAAGGAAACAATGAAAATATTTCCGAACTTACAGTAAAATTTGTAAGACTGTACAAACCCTAAAAAAAAAACTGTAATAATTTAAATAGTTCAAAGCACAATAAATCATTAATTAACTTTTTGTACAGGACATTGTGAAATGCCAGCTTCCTTAAATGATTTACCAAAAGCTATTTGTATTAAATTATCTGTCATTGCTTCGTGAATCAATGAACAAAAATTTTTTTTCTGCAACTGAAAAAAAATTTCATATTTTTTTCCAATTTTTCGTCTCATATAAAAATTGAAACTTGGATTCCTATCCAAAATACGTAATAATCTTATATTAATGTTTATGGCAGTTTTTTCATTTGTAATGTTGGAAGAACATTCAAGATTATAATATTTATTACACGACATACTTAATGATAAATATTTTATTGTCTAAAATAATTAGAATAAGATTTTTAATATCATATGATATTATGAATTAAGTTATTAATCAAATTTTTTTCAACTTACTTTTGCTTTGCAGAAAATATTTTGACTTTGTATGCAGGCAGCAGATAAAATAAGAAAGTTCAGTAAATACATTTTGGAAAAAACTGAATGTCATTCCCTTGTTCGTTTTATATATATATATATATATTTTTATTTTATAATTTGCTAAATTTAAATTATTGCAAAACATCAATAATAATTACCTACACTGATTTCATAGCACATTTTCAAATTATTTTGAATGAATATGTCTATTTTCACTCTGTCTATCCGCCCGTTCCTGTTTTTACAAAACTTCTGCAATGTTTGAAAAAAAAAAAAATAAAAATTAAAGCGCCAACTTTATTTCTGTAGCTTCAGACCTCCAAAGTTCGGAAAACCTCAATTTTGATATTATTCAAAAAAAAAGTCCTGTTAGAAGTATTTTCAATCTAAAAAAAAGCAGCTTATAAGCTCTAAAAATATATGTATAAAAAAATATATAGAGTTGCCATTTTTTAGTTTACCGTTATGCGAAACTCAACTTTGATCTCTCATACCTTCTTAAGAGTTTAAATCTTGTAATTCTGTGAGTTAGATCCTTTGATATTTAATTTTTTGAGTATGAAGTTAGATCCTAAGTAATAATCATTTAAGAATTAAAATGATTTCTTAATCCTCTAGACTCAGCATAAGTTTGATCAGAAAAATTTCGGACTAATTCTAGTAAACGGCTGCATTTGGAACCTATGAACATATTTTTAAGGTTAAAAGTTAACTACCTCTAATTCTAGCTCTAAAATCTAATTTCGACATATCTTAAGAGTTTTCACATTTGCATTATGGGCTTGTAGTATTTATTACATTATTATTCATAATTTACAAATAATTAATAAATAAATAATAATATTATTAATTTATTTTTATATATATTTTTTACCCAAAACTTGGTATGAAATATTGTGCAGTTTTGGTAATGTGCATCTATAAAAACTTAGTTTTTTCATCACTTATTATTTATATTTTTTCAATATTCTGAACCTAACGAGTATATTTTCTATTACGACATAAAGTCTGTATACAATTAGATTGCAATAAAGATAAACATTAGTTAATTAGGCAAATCATTGGAATCAATTAACATATAATCTCACTATATCATTGCCAAAATATTTCAATAAATTCAATTTTTTGCAAAATGGCCTCTACTGTCTAATGGAAAATTATCGAATGTTGAAGTGTACCGTATTAAAATCCCAAAGTTTACATTTATATTTGATATTTCATAATCAAAAACTAAAGGATCTTAGAATATTGATATTCACGGTAAGTAATTTTGAAACAGTTTGTAAATTCCCTATTGTTTTTGGTTACAACCGAACTATAGCTGCCGTACAATTTTAAAAGTCATGAAGTTTTAAATCAGGACAAGCTCTTTTGTTCAGTTTTAAATTGGGCTTGAAGATATTCATTTTCAAATCGATGCCTTCCAAATATTTAAACCCCGCTTATATAGCAAGGTTAAGTGTAGTTTCCATGGATATATGTGGAATCACGGTTCTTATCTAAAGGCAACAAATTTAGAAGATTGAAAATAAAAATTAGTAAATAATATTAAAAATAGATATTTTGATCATATTCTGAGTAGCTGCCCTACAAATTTCGTCAGTCCCATTTGTGAAAATAATCAACCTTCGTGTTGAAATTGCTTGAAATTATTCAGGCCATATTTAAGAGTAGAGGCAAATTAATTCGTTAATAATTTTGTTAATTTTATACATTTTTTTTTGTGTTAAAATTTGGATCCATTTTGCATACCATTATCCTGAGACAGGACTTGTACAGGACAGGACAAAATGCATCCAAAATATGAAAGGCTTTAGAGTAATATCAGTTTAACGATATTATATTATATTCTCAACACGAAAAGGTGTTCGTTCACACTAATATCAGAGAATCCACAACGGCGGCTCTTACGATCTTCCAAGTTTTAAAATCAAACATTAATTCTAAGGATATATACAAATTTTACAATGATGTTTGTTACAATAAAGGAGACTAGATAAATAGAGGCTCAAGCGTCACAAAAGGTATAACAAAATAGTATAATCTTAGAACTACATTCATACTAGTGTTATAATAAAGAAATAAGGTATGGAAATTTTTCTATAAACTGTGTCCTTGTTAGAATTCAAAATAATTTAAAACGTTGAATATAATAAAACAAGCTATAATTCTGTGGAAAATATCCAAAACTTGATAACCGCAAAATTACAGTTTTTCAATAAACGTGTTTGAAAATTTTTAAAAATATTTTGTGACACAAAATGTTTATTTAAAACATTATTAATAACCATAAAATAACTTGCTGTTGGTTTTGTAATAATAGATTTTTGGAATTGATGTTTTGTTCTTTTTTTAACTTGATTTAGCTATTTTACTAGAAGAGCAAGAAGGTGAGAAATCATGTTTTGGCAAATTATGAAAATTATCTTCCCATCTTAAGTCTCCCATCTTATAAACTTTTGAGGGATTTTTAATTAAATAAACGCTTATTTATTTTTGGCAGTGCAAAGATTTGATGTTAAACAGTCCACTTCAAATGTTATCTCAAAAAGGGAAAAATTACGCTTATCAAGTTTTGGATATTTTCCACAGAATTCATAATATACATTTTACTTTGTTCAAATAAGTTACGATTTATTTCCTCATTTTTTTTATCTTCTCATATTTCATATTCATAACATAACACCAACTTAAAACAGACTTCCTTATGAATAAAATTCTGCTTTTTTTTTAAATGGTTGAATGGTTACTTGATACGTTGGTTGGCTGGTTAGCTATAGCTGACTGCTTAATTTTTGCTGATTTAACTTAAATTATAATTCATATTCTTTTTTGCAGTTATACATAAAATAATGTATTACTATATTCAAATATTATAGTATATACTCATACTATACACATACACATTTATCGGTATTCTCTTTTAATTTTTTCCATCGGGTACCTCCGAAGTAAATTGCAGAATCGATGATGATTATTATAAAGATGATGATATAGATAATTTTGTTCTGTAAATTGTCGTCTAGCAGCACAACAGTTTAAAAATTTTTCTCGTACTTTCATATATGTAGTTGTAGGTTGTGGTATTTCATATAAATGTAAATGTGTTCACATAATATGTCTTTTTGGCTGAGTTGGTAAAAATGATAAACGAGTTCACTTTTAAATTATTTTAAGTAGAAAATTGGTCGTTAATATATTAATTTGTTCATATATCGTACACGTTTCATTTAAATATGTATACATAGTATATTTTTAAAAATTCATAGTATTATGAATGTTATGATACCCTTAAATGATTATAATACTGTAGCTACAGAAACAGCCCTTTTAAAGTAAACTTTTTTAAATGAAACCTAGAAAATTGAAAAATTTGAAATATAAAAAAAATATATTTGTTTTGTTCAATAAGTGAGTCATTAATATATAGGATAGATTTAATTAATGCTTAGGCTTCTGAAATGATGACACCACAAGTCCAATAATAAAATGGTTCTTCATTAGAAAATGAAGGTTATTTCTTAAAAAAATTAAGCTCCGAACAACATTTCGTTTTTTTGAGAGCAGTAAATATTATTTTTTCTTAAAGAATTGTCAAAACTTTCGGTTCAATTAAATTTAAACTATATTTACACTCATCGTACCAGTTCAGACGTATGGTGCAGAATCGTGGACTATATACAACTACGATGAAAATCTGATAGGGTCATTTGAAATGAACGATTACGTTGATTAGGTCACTTAGTAAGGATGAACGTTGATGCTCCAGCAAGATCGGTTTTTGACTTGAATTGAGAGCATAGACGCAGAAGAGGTCGACCACATCTTCGATGGAAAGAAGACTGTGTTCAGTCAGACGTAAGAATGCTGATTATTGTTGGAAGTTGCAACTACTTTCCCCATAAATTTAAAATTACCGAATTTTTGGGAGCTGTTTTTAGGGCGCACTTTAGAATCAAATTTTTTTATTTTTTTGCTGTATTTAGGTTGTACGATAAAATCTGTGAATATTCCAAAAAACGGGGCTTATTAAAACTTGGCCAATTTAACCTGAAAATTTTGTATTGGACCAAATTAATTCAAAAATAGATTAAATTCATATGGAAAAGGACTAAGTTTACGTGAAAAGAGTATATATCTTAAAAACAATATATGGTTTAAAAATTAAAATGTGTTCTTTATTTTTTCATAGTGTGTGCCTCTTCACTTTAATATTTCAAAATATAAATTGAAGAACTTACAAAAATAATATAAACCAAAATTCGGTTCAACATAACGTGTTAATTCCCCTATAATTTATTTTTTTTAAATGTTCATTATTTGCAACACAAAACATATCAAGATTGCCTAGCCCAAGCATTAGAACACCCACAAAGTCAAAAATAAAAAATAAAATTTAAAAAGAGAGATTCATACTGCGAACAAACAAGTACTGTTTTGGTACAATTTTTCTGGAATTTTGTACTTGTATACACTTGAAAAAAAAATATTAGGTGGTGAGTATGAATGAAATTAAAATATATCATATTTTATGGTATATATGTAATAGTAGAAGTATCTTACATAATTTTTTTACTACTTCAGTGAATAACGGTGTATAATAATACCGTCAAATTTGTGAAAAACAAAAATTATTACCATGATGATTTGGCAAATTTAGTGCCAATTTTAGAGCATTCAGGGGTGATTTGAAGTTTTTATTATTATTTTGTTTTTTTTTCTTATTCGCAGATGAATTATAACCTTCCATGAAATAGCACCAGTAAGTATTAATAAGAGTTTCATTGAAAAAAAAAATATTTTATACACTATATATTTAAAATAATCTTTGAAAGATGACTTGAATTTTAAAATTAAACGTTATTAATTTTCTACAAAGTTATTTTTTTTTTCTCACTTTAGGCAAATAAGGTGTAATTTTGTTTTTGTTGAATAATACCGGCGCATATACAAAATCATACCATTAGAAATGGCGGTGATGAAAAACATTAAACACCTGCTGGTGGTACCTTTAACAATTTATTATTTTTATGCAAATTGGTTTTGGAAAGTTGGAAAATTAAAAAAAAATTTAATTCTCTCTTTTCCTTGTGATAATAATTTTCTTTTTTAAAATCTATATACATATATGTAAAAGCGAATGTTTGTGTATAGCGTATAGACTGGCTCCTAAACTGCTAAAACGACTATCTCGAAATATGGGAAACGGAAAGCAGATTGCAAATTTGCAGCTGTGTGCATGTATTTAAACTTTTTTATTCTAAAATAAAAACTGTTTGACCGATTGACTTCAAATTTTGTATATGTATTTACTTTTTGACAATGGAGCTGACTCTATTAACAAATTTGGAATTTGTTAACCCGTGTCAGCACAACGTTTTTCAAAAATAAATTTTGGAAGCGAATTATGTCCAATTGCGTGGTACTGCTTTGAGCAAAAGAAGTCTCACAAATATTTTTTGATTCCCATTAACCTATTGCAGCAAAACAACTTTTTAACATCAACGTCAATTAAAACCCCATTGAGCCTATTGAAAAGCGCAGCAACGGGTATTAGCTAATATTAAATAAAAATAGTAATATATAGTTCTTAGTGCAAAAGTTGAAATTGCGACTAGAATGTGCAATACATCATATAATATACACTTCTTACAACTTAGTGGCATCGGATTTATTGTGTAAACAATGATTAGTTTATTGGATCTGAAGCCAATGTTCTGTGGTTTACATTGAACAAAGCTATAAGTGACTAGGAGAAAACTAATATTTACATTTATAGTAGTAAAGAAATATTCAAATGGGTACAATTTATAATTATGTGTATCCTATAATTCAATAAATTAAATTGAAACATATAATAGACATAAAATAGACGATTACAGTTCTCTAGAGCAACACATTGTTCAAGGCTTAGTTGTACTCTCTGTTGTATAGAAAAATTTTACACGTCGACTGTTGTAATAGGACGAACACATAAGTTAGCATTGCTCACCTGAACCTTTGTGCCTATAACGCAATACCTTATCTATAAAACAGGTAATTGATAATTTAGACTTAAATCTATTGTTAAGCATTGTGTTATAACACTTGAAGGCTATTATAGTAATTTTTGAAAATTGTACACTTATAATTTAAACAAGTTTATACAGTTCTGCTAATAAAAATTAAAATATTTTACTCCTTTATTCTGCTAATAGATATTGAAAACGTTAATTAAACGCATCCCTTCTATTATATTTATTTATTTATTTATTTATTTTATTTGAACCAAAACAAGGTTTTTACAGAAAATTCTTATAGCTAAAACTTAAAACTAACATGAAATTTAATTACAAAGCATTTATTTATTTATTTATTTGTAGTACCAGAAAATAGTAAATATTGCCTGAAAATATTGCCTGATAATATTAATCCTTTGCCTATTTGACATTTGGACTTCTTATTAAATTATTTTTAATATACACTATGTTTTTATATAAGATATGATGCGACCAGGATTTGAACCCGAGACATTTTGATTGAGAAGCCGTCATTTTATCACTGAGCTATCGGTCAAATCTTCTACTATATTTATTTAGTTCGAGTATAATTTTCAATTATTACATATATTTGTTATGCTTTGGTCTATTTTTTTTTGGAAGTAAGTGTAAGTAATATATACATAATAATATATACTTCATAATATTACTCATATATATTAATATATAAATATATTTAAACCATATAGCAATTAACGTATTAAATTAACACAAATTTTAAGACTTTAAGCATGCCATATAAACAATTATTACTTGAAAAAATATAATTTGTTTAACATCATGTTTAGTTTAAAAAAAAAAAAAAGTGTTACCAATTCATATTGAATAAAAAAGTAAATGATCTCATTTATACCATTTTTTTATTAAAATACAAAAAAAAATAAAAATTTAAATTAAAACATATAAAAATGACAATAAAATAAATTATACACCATATAATCCTAACTTGTATTTAATATACATAAAATGTACTATATAAACATTTACATATAGGTATATAAATATTTATTATTATATAATATGCATTTTATATACTATTATAAACTCTGAAAATCTAGAAAAGGATACGATTCTCAAATTGGAATGTTTATTTTTGTAATTTTAATTTTTAGTAGCAAAAAAACACCCTATTCTCTATTTCAATTTTGTATTATTTATTATCTCATCATGTTCTAAATACTGCTCATTCTATAATTAACAAAAATGTATGTATATGCATATAAAATTGCATGTACCGCATTTTCATAATAAAAATAACATTCGCAATTCCTATAATCAAATTAAATATTTTATCAGTGGTTTTTAAAAAGTGTCTCGTTTTATAAATATAATTTTTAAGATAAGTTGTTAGTAGACTATCAGTTTAACAACAGTTTACTCTCCTTTTCGAAATAATTTTCGAAAATACTGCTAGTGTTTATACAAATACTAATGGATGGATTAAGATTGATGGATGAGCATTTTTTTCATATATCGCGTCACTTATGACATTTCTACATGTCAAACTATTAGTGTTATAGACTCTATGGACCGGATCAGAATCGGAAAATAAATCGATTTAGCTAATCGATCCGTCCGTCACCACGATAACTCAAAAAAAAAAGGATCTAGGATTTTGAAATTTTCACAAATTTTTTTTTATGCGCAATAGCCGCCATAATTGAAATCCAGCCATTTTGGCCCACGGGTTCGAGTACCTGCCATACAACTTCTTATTTTATATGAGCATTACTCTATACCTATTGAAGTCGGGTGTCTGAAATTTTGCCAAAAATAGTTTAATGTAATGGCCAAAGTTACCGCAAAATTTGGTTGACCTACCGGAGAGGGTTCGAGTAGCTGCCATACAACTCCTTCTTTTATATGACCATTACACTACACCTAATGAAGCTGGGTGTCTGAAATTTTGCCAAAAATAGTTTGGTGTAATGGCCAAAGTTATTGCAAAATTTGGTTGGTCTACTGCAGTGGGTTCTACTAGCTGCCATACAACTCCTTCTTTTATATCATCGTTACACTACACATAATAAAGATGTAGGTTTGAAATTTTGCCAAAAGTAAATAACCGCATTATATAATGTATATGTTACGGTCATGCGGGTATCCCAGAGTTGACACAGTCTACTCTACCACACTCTTCCTCGTTTTTTTTAATTTCACCAACATTGAGAAACACTGAACACTATTCTATATTACTATAAAAGTAACATAAAATCATATATAGTCTATTATATGAATAGTTTGGGGAATAATATCCTTTCCGGAATGTTTTTATTAATACTTATCCTATTTATGCATTGAAATATATGCATTAAAAAAAACAGGGATATAAAATTTGTTACCGCGACGCGTTATTAAAACATTTATATACATGTGTATAAAATAAATTCATTTATATACTTTTGCAATTATAATGTAACATTTTTACATAGTTGTACTTAATTTTTTTTTGTATATATATATATAATACAATATAATATGGAGAAGAGCTTAAATACGATTCACTTGTTACAACATTATTTTGAGATAAAATCATGTCAAAATTAATCCATTACAACAAATATATATTATCTTTTATTTTATATACTCGTATATACTATATTATAGTTTCCATTTAAGATATGAAGCGTTAATATATTGAGTTGACTTATTGCTTACCCAAAAGCAAAACAATGTCAGTCTATTAGTTGTTCATTAATTATTCAGCCATTTATACAGGAAGTCATTCGTTAGATTTTTGATGGCAATTGGTTAATTTTTTTTCCTTTCGCCCCGTTAGTTATGCAATTTTAAATCTAAAATATTTTTAAATTTAGCTGAAAGTTTAAAAAAGATTTCTCCTATTGATCAGATTATTGGCTATCCACCTTTATTACATATTTGTGAATATTTCAAAATCCTAGCTTCTTTATTTTTTGAGTTATCATTCGGACGAACAAACTGATGGACGGACATATATAGCTAGATCAATTTACTTTTCGATTCTGATCCAATCCATAACTTTGAGTCTATATCTAGCCCTCCTCCTTCTCTGCAACTCAAACGTAATTGGCAATTTAGTATACCCTTTTGACTTATAGTCATACGGGTACAAACATGGAGGGTAGGTACTGTTTAAAAGAAACCCCATAGAATATTTTTACGCTCCGTTACTGATTATATGAATACATTAAATTCTGCATATTGTTGTTTATTTTTATTTGAATTTTAATATATATATATATATATCATAATATATATATACCTACAGACATTGTAAACAGGATTTTATTTAGCGCAAGAATTCATTGAATTTTATGTGTTTGTAATTATCATAGAATGTTTGTGTTATATTTAGTACAGTGATTAAAAATAAAAAAATAAATTAAAAACATCATATAAAAAAAAAAGGATATTCAGAGTATTTTCACAGTTAGTTTTTTTTTTGAAAAGGAATTTTTGTAACTGTAAATTAGAAAATTTTGATAAAATTAAAGAAAATATAAAATTCTATGAATAAAATTAAATCCATGTTGTTGTTTTTTGGTGTAATTGAATTGTAATCATATAAATCTTTCCCTGGATTAATTTATTTTATATATTCTAGATTTTTTTCTAAGTTCCTTTATTACTTCTACTATAATTATTTAAGTGATATGTAGATGGTAAGTAAATTGATCAAAATTTTCATCACTATAAGGTTTCTGGGGCCAAAGGAATTTTAATAATGTTAGATAAGTTAAGTATTGAAGTGTTCAAGGTAGTCATTGGTTTTGAAGATCGTCTTGGCTTTAAATTGTTTAATATATAAGTACATACAAGTGAATATTAGATAATTAAGATCATTTTATATTCTTTTACTTCCAATTTTTAAGAATTTATACCATGCAAATCGTTCCTATGGAAACTGAAAAACTTATGCGTAAATATATTTTTAAAAGAAGGGATAAAATCAAACAGGGAGGAAGACTAAAAGATAACACAAAGAAGCCTAAATATCTTAACATATGACTCCTAATATAATTAAGATAAATGGGTATAAGAAAAACAACCGAATGTAATTTTATTTACTTATTAAGATTTTGTTTTAATTTTAAATAATAAAAAAATAAAAATTATCTAGTAACCTGAAAAGTTCAAAAGTCAAAAAAAAAATTCTTAAATAGAATCCAAAATTTTTAATTTTTAAATCATTCGATTAATTCGTTTATATTTATTTGTTTTTTTTTTAATTTATTTTGGATTTATCTTTTTTTTTTATATATTCCTAATTATTTAAAACGAGAAAATTTTAAATATAAAAAAAAAATAAGCCATCAAAATAATATCAATGGCTTCGAAACAAGATAATAAAACATTAAAGGAAAATGGACATGTTGTAATGGAAGCATTACGCACTATCGATAAAACGCCAACTTTATTGAATTTGACTCGTTATATCGCTACTACCTATAACACAAGCCAAGAAAAAGTCAAAGAGCCACTAAGAAAAGTCCTAGAAAGTGGTATGAATTTGGGTATAATAACACGCCAACAGGGTAAATATTATTTATACGGTGAAGAATCTGAAGATGATTCAGCCGAAGTTGTTGATAGAGGTGGTAGACGTAGACGTAGAAGTAAAAGTCGTAAGCGAGGTGGTCGAAGCCGTTCAAGGCGTCGTCGTAGGTCAAAATAATTAAAAATTTCTTTTAAAATTAACAGAAACATATAAAAAAAAACCCTCAATTAATTTATTCAAAATTTTTTGTTTTTATGAAATAATAAAATAAAACCAAAAAAAATTATTTAATAGTATAATTAACTTAATGTATGTGGTATGTGTGTAGTTCATATTTATATATTTAAAAATAATAATAAAAATCATATTTAAAACATAAAATAAATTTTTTTAATATAAATTTGTATAATTAATAAATTTCAATTTTATTAGATCTTAAGATATTCAAGATAAATCCATGGAAAGTGGCCTGAACTAAGCTTCAAAAGCCCGGGACTGAAGTATATTAAGAAAGTTACATTTTTTTTGGTTCAATGAAATCGGTTTTACTATAAATTACAGGTGTAATTTTCATAAATAAAATTGTGAAAATGATTAAAAGTGCATTATAATTTTAAAAATTTTCAAATCGTGACTGAAAAGCACGTGAGCATAAAAGTAGTAACTTATGACTTCATCCTTTAAAGTTTTTATTTGTTTTAAAAGAGATACGTAAGTATATAATTTCAAAAAAGTAAACAAATAAGTTTATAAACATAATTTTACATATTATATAAAAAACATATATATATATATATACATTACATAGATTTTGTGAGAAGTCAGAAGTGTAAAATCAAATCAAACACTGTTTTATTGATATTTATTATAAAGCTGCTGCTGCTGCCTCTCTTTACGTATGATATGCAATACTAAAACTTATATAATATATGTATATATGAATATCAATAACAGTTTTCTTACCTTTCATATCCAAATATAATACATATATTTTATGTTCTAATACGTACAACATATTCCTTATGTTTGTTTTCTTTAGTTATAATATGGCTTCTCCATTTTTTAAGTTATCCACATCAAAACTATATATTAAAACTGATTTAATAAAACAGGTGAGAAAAAAACGTGGCCCGCAAGTTATATAAATCAAAATTTCAAATTATATATTTGGCATTTTCAAATTATATGAAACCTTTTGTAAAAATGGAGAAGTTTAAGAAACTCAATAGTTGGTTCTCAGAAGTCAGTGGAAAAAAACCACTTGCGCAATAAGCAATAATTAAGACTTAATTGGATTTTTCGGGATATTTCAATATGCACTTAAGATTATACCTTATAACTTCAGAAGCATTTTTTTCAATATTTAAAGACATCCAAAAACAACCAACAACTAATTAAAAAAACTTTACACCAAAGCTTTTTTGCATTATTTGAAGAACTTAAAAAACGGACGGTTAAATTTTTTTTAAAGCAATTGAATTAGCTGTGTATTAGTTGAGTTAGTTGCTTCAATTTCGACTTCATTTATTACTACATCTTTATTTGGCTTCGAATTAGTTTCATAATTCATTTATAAAAGTCGAAGAAAGCCCATTGTTTCAAAGACCATATCTGCGCCTGCTTCAAATATATCAATCAATAATCTGAACTGAATTCAGTTGAGATTTAAGACTAGCTTTAGCTTTTTGTGGAATTCCACATAATATCAATAAAATTTTATTAGCTAGTATTTTTTAATAATGTCAGTATTATGAAAATAAAATGTTGTTCAGGACTGTTATTAAATTAAAATTCTGTATCTTTGTGATTATATTTTGGGTGTCTGGAAAGCTAAAGTAAATATTTGTATGGTTGTCTATTGGATGTGCAATTTTATAATTGAAAGTGATCGACTTTCAAATCCTTAGATATATATATAATAAATTCACATTAAATACTATTGATTATTATATAGATATACATACGCATATGTTATTTGATAAATAATAAGTTTTTAACTATAAAATTTCAATTTTCAAAAACATTTAAATTTATCAGACTTTTGAAGATTAGATGACTTTGATTAGAATCGAATTTAGGAAACGAAAGTGATTCAAACAGAAAAGAAATTAATTCAAATAGGAAAATTAACAAAACGAATTTTTAAAAAATATTTTTCAAAAATAAAATTGATTTTACTTTAAATAACTTTAATTTGTTTTTTTAGAAATAGGAACACTTTATATCTATTAAAACTTTAATTGGATATTAATATTTGAAAACTAGTGCTAATATTAAATGAATTCTGCATTTACTATTTTTCTATTGAATTCAAATTTATTTTTTAAGTTCATTAAATGTTTCCTTTGTCAAAGTCTGTACATCATAGTGAATTTAAAGATCCTCTAATTGACTTAAATGATTTACACCCTCTTTCTGTAAGTCGCTTCGTGCGATAAGAACGTTGAAGCGAATATTGTAATTTCTGTATGACGTTCAAACGATATTTTCAGACTGAGGCGATAGGAAAGGCTTTACCTACGACGCGGTAGTATTAATTTTGTCACCTTTAAATTTTTATACGATTAATATAGCATGTTATATGGTATGGTATTAATACGTGGTATTAAATAAATAATTTTGTGAAAAAAAAGTAAGTAAATGGTATTTTTGAATCAAAAAGTAAAATATGAGCCTCTTCTTGTTATATGATTCTTATTTTTTGAAGGATAAAGAATACATAAATATTATAAATGAAATATAAAAATGTTAATTAATTTTTATCAGGTGTAAACTTATGTTCCTTAAAAAATTGTCCAGCATCGTTCGATATTCAGCACCAGCAATCGTAACTGAGTCGCCTGCATTTTCAAAGAAATATGGACCAATGATCCTTTCGGACAATACACCGCACCAAACAGTACACTTAAGTGGGTGTAACTGTCGCCGATGAACTGTTCTTGGATTCTCCGTAGCCCATATTCTGCAGTTTTCCTTGTTTACGAAATCATTCAATTGGAAAAGGGCTTCATCGCTCATTATCAAATTAAAATTTCAAAATTAAATTCAACATTAGATTTTCAAAATAAAATTCAACAATTGTTGATCGCTGTTCTGTTGTGTACTGTTCCATTTCCAATTCCCCAAGTTTTCTTTACAAAATTCTGAAATAAAAATAAAAAATATAAATAAATTTTAAAAGTTATTAAACATTCAAACCGTATCGGTCGATTTGCGCCACCCTGTACAAAGACCTTAAATTTTAAACTTTCACAAGAAACATCCTGATTATCCGATTGACACAATAATGGTGATGTTGATGATCGTTATGATGTAACGATATTTTATGTCATAGTAGTACTGTCATTATATTTAAATAATCATCCTCATAATTTCAACCAAAGTTAAATAAAAAATTTTCTTATATTACCCAATACTGTCGGTCTCTGGCTTTGTAGTTGACAACAAATCTATAACACTAAAAATTAAATATTTAATTTCATTCTTATACCTCACATCCTCTTATTTTCTTTTCAACAGTTTTATTTTAAAAAAAAGTTCTATTAATATATTTCATTATATTAATTTTTTTAATTTTTTTTTTTTCAACTCTCCACCTTTTGAAGTCTATACTAACAACTTCTTCAATTATATTGCTTTTCCTACAATTTGTATCTTATTAAAATAGTTTTATTTTTAATTTGAATGTTTTTGCATTTTAAAATTATGCAATTAGTAAGAAAAGAAGTTATTTTTCTTAAGATTTACAACTTATTATAGCAGTTGTATTATTAATTTAATATTTTTTCTAAGTTCTTTATTTTCCTACAAAGAAAGACAAAGAAAGTAGATATAATTAAATGGAGACTCTGCAACAGTATATTTAAGGAAAAATTAAATGAAATCATAAAATATAAAACTTTGACCATTAGTAAATGTTATGTTGTTATTTTATTTTATTCCGAAGAAGTCTCCGATTAAACTTATAAAAAAATTAAAAACATGACGGTGCAAATTAATGTATAAATTTTTATGATAAAAAAACTTAATATTTTTGAAAAAAGAAAACTTTAAATTAAAAACAAATAGTCACTTGTAGTAAATATCAAAAGTTTCCAATTAAAACAAAATGTTCTTTGTAGATTAAATTGTATTTAAATTAAAAAGTTCTGTCATGGAACTAGAGCCAGGAAGTATAACTAACTGACTTGAGAATCAGCATAAGTTTTAGAAAAAAAATTCGAACTCTTTCTTATTCAAGTGTTATTAGAACTAAAAACTTATTAGGTACATATTAATTTATTTCCAAGATGTGTAGCCTTAACATTGAAGCTCTTATACAACAGCGACGACAACAGCTTTTTAAATTTGCATTGGGCTGATATTTAGTATATGGATTTAATTATTTTTCAAAATTTATATTGACTGATTGAAATACAAAAAATTTTAATATTATCAATTTATTTTTCAATACATTATTTTACTCAAAATTCAGTATGAAACATTGTGTAGTTTTGGAAATGTGCTTTTTTAAAAATCCATGGCTATTTTCATTACATGCATTTCATCAATCACAATTTAGTTATTACATTAAAGCCAACTTTTAATTAGCTGAATTTAAAATTATATTTCCAAGATAAGGTAATTTTAATAAATAAATAAATAATTTTCAAATGTGCGACTTGAATTTTTCCTTACAATACAAAATGACAATTATTGACATCTGTCATATTAATTACAAAAAAATTTCGTATTTATCTGACAAGTTAATAATTTTTTATTCAGTATCAAAATTTTAGAAATAGAACTTTCATAACAATTTATTCAGTACAGACTACAGATTAAAGAATTCCAATTAGTAATCATTAGTAATTATTAGTAATCGTTAGTAATCATTACAGAAACAAATGTCATTATTCGTACGCGATTAATATTTTCATATAAAGTTAATTTTTTCGAAAATTAAAATTAAATTTAAATAAATTAAAGTCAATTAAATAAATAAACCTAAGCCTTTTAAAACATGTTCAAGCAAGACTGTATTGTTACTTATATTTGACGGAAAGAAGAAAATCGTTCTGTCAGAAAACTGTCAATCCAACGGACTGACAGATTTTATACTTAAATTTTAAAATTTCTTTAAAAAAAAATAGAAAATAAATAAGTTTTTTTAATTTTCTTCTGTTTTTTTATTTTCATTATAATAAAAAAAAATTTTATATATAAATTACAACTGTTTTAGTACAAAATTAATGACACATCCATTGCAAATTGTTCTTGAATTAAAATTAAAAAAAGAAAGTTGAAATTCGTAGTTAAAAAGTTAGTTAAAGTCTTTTTTTAATAATTCTCCTACACATATAGTTTTATACTGTCACTTCTATTTGTTTCACTTATATTAACAAGACCCAAGAAGTTTTCCAACGTTATACAAAAAAAAAAAAATTGAAGGGCAAGGAAAACTTACACTAAAAAACAACAACAACAACAACTTGAATAAAAAAACTTTAAAGAAAATTTTATAGGATTTATGTGAGCAATTAAGGACTAATTGTATCCATAACTAAGTTGAAAACAAGAAAACTTTTTTATATATATATATATATGAATTACATGTCTTTATTTGCTTTTTGTCTTTATGGAGTTTTTCCATTTTCCATTAATATTTTCTTTTTAGTATTTTTTTTTTTTTTTAACATTGTTATACAAAGTTAAAATGTGACAAATTGGATTTTTATTTAAATAATACGTAGTTTAACAAACTAAAAATAAAAACAAAGAAAAATAATCATTGACAGATTACAATTTTTATTCTTCTAACTAGTAACAACTTCTTTTTTAGTTAAATAACTAGACTCTATACAAGAAAAGTTTTTAGTAAATAATAATTGTCAAAGTTTTTTAAAAATAAATTTCAAATTACAAACAAAAAAAAAATAAAAATGATGACAATTAAATTAATCTGAAAGATACTTATTTTCTTTTTTAATTCGTCACACTTAACAGACTTTAAATTAGAATAAAAAGTTTTTTTTTTTTTTTATATATGAAGGGTCACGATTAACTTATGATTCGTGTGATATTTTTTGACTGTTTGACTTGCTGGGATAATGATGGTATGAAAGTTAAGAACATAATATATACGAGTATGTTGAAGAGTTATTATAAGATTACTTTTGTTAGCTAAAATGAAATTCCATTAATGATGGATTTTAAGTGTAGGACATTTTTAAATCATAAAGTATGATATGTTATCACTTATCACAGAAATTAAAGAAAGAATAGAACAATTTTAAAAATATTGGAGAAATTAGAAATAACATCAAAATTAATTGAATGATTTCAGAAACAAGAACTAAAAGTAGAACAATAATTATTATTAAGGGCTTTTACGATATTCCAGTATTAAATTAAAACTGGGGCCTCGGTGGTGTAGTGGGTAAGTATTTGGCTTATTAACCGAGGGGATCTGGGTACGATTACGATTCCCTGCCAGGTCATACAATATTTAATTAAAAACAAATTATTGAAAAATAATTTTTCTTTACAAATCCCCATGGTGACGTAATATATATATAGTATAATTTTAAATATAAAATATAAACAAAATAAATAATATTACTTATAAAATAATATTATTGGCCCACAACTGAAAGGAAAAAGGACCCATCAATTTGCAAAGGTCTCACGAGGAGATAAAAAATTTCAAAAAATTACACAAATTCGTTTAGATTATTTCGTTGAAATGATTAAAGGAAATTGTCGCATTACATTAGTGGAACTCACTGCTGCATTTCAAGAAAAATTTAATGTTTCAATCTCAAAAACAACCCTTTCAAATCACCTAGATTCTCTGTTTTACTCACTGAAATACTTAAAATATGAACCTGAAAATCGAAACTGTTTTGAGAATAAACAAAAGCAGAGGAGGTTGTTGAATGTCTTTTTGAATTTCGGTCCCAAAATAAACCTATTTTGTTTATGAGTGAAATTAATTTTAACCTTCATATTTCAAGAAAACAGGGTATATCATTAAAAGGAACAAGATGCACCACTATAATATTTATTTAATAAGGATGCATAAGTACAATTGGATTTATTTATTTTGAAATAAGAAGAGGTTCTTTCAAGAAAGCAGAAAGCATAAGTGTAATTTTCAAGAAAGAAAATGCATAAGCGTGGATGTCAACCTGTCTTCTCCAAGTAATGGTTGGACATGGTGAACCGCTTGTTTTGGCAATTGGCAATGCACCTTGTCACAGTAAAATTGAAAACATTTTACAGAAGCAGGAATTCTCTGAAAACAAAATACTCAGACTTGAACTCTATAGTGCAATATTTAATCCCATTTAAAATATGTGGTCTGCGGTTAAAAGAGAACTCTCAAAACAGTTGATAAGTATTCTTAATACCAAAACGATTTTACTATCAAAGAACTTAGAGTAAAAGCCTTAGCCAGCCGTATGGAAGAAGGCCTATAGGTAATCACTATATAAGTATTCTTAATACCAAAACGATTTTACTATCAAAGAATTTAGAGTAAAAGCCTTAGCCAGCCGTATGGAAGAAGGCCTATAGGTAATCACTATATAAGTATTCTTAATACCAAAACGATTTCACTATCACAGAATTTAGAGTAAAAGCCTTAGCCAGCCGTATGGAAGAAGGCCTACAGGTAATCACTATGTGACCATTGCATCGTAAGCATCCAAAGAAAAGTCCCAGCCGCTTTTAACTTGGAAAATATGCAATATTAATAAATTTCTTCTAAAATATTTTGTATTACATTAATTGTTTAAATAGAAAACATAAAATCTCAAGTTAAAGTTTACTATTCTCATTTTGAAACTGAAAAGATAAAGTTTTAGATACACAAGATATTAAATGCTGAGTTATATATAATAAACCAAGAAGTTATATGGAAACTATTCGGACCACCTGCACTAGATAAACAAAATTTTTTACAATCGTTGACCAAAAAACTTAATTACTTTTAGGAAAATTTCAAACACTAATGTTAATAAATATACAAGTATACCACTATGCTCATATGAAAAAGTAGTTTGTATGCCAGCTACTAGAACCTACTGAGTAAACTAGTTCAATATTAAAAGAAAGGACGACGAAATGAATTTGAGAAAATTTCAAAATCATAACTCTTTAATTAGGGCAGACGGATGGCTACACGTAGCTAAGTCGACTTACTTTTTTCTTACGACTCTTTTCCGGTAGACACTTGAGTCTATAACCATGTCGTCTCCTTTACAGCGACAAAATCGAAAAATCAAATTTGGTATATACTAAGAGCTACGTTCGTAAAAATAATAATGAATATAATCTATTCCAGAGTCTTTTATGAGTTATAAACTACGAAGTTAAATCCTTTGAGTTAATAAACTTAAAATTATAATAAAGTCGTCGCAAATAAATTAGTTATAGTCATTTAATTTCCAAATTTCACATTAAAATTCTTTAGACAACATATTAATTTTCCAATTTGAATTTTTTAAACTTAAATTTTACAAATTCTTTGTTTGTTTTCTTTCTTTACACTTAATTTATTTACAACCTTTTAAAAGGAAAATTTATTACCTATACTATAAATAAAATTAAATAAAATTATTTTCAATTTTCCAATTTTTTTTTTCATCTGATAGTTTTAAAAAAAAAAAATTGTAAAATATATTATGTATGACTTTGAGCTGTGAAAATCCAATTGTCCTTGTCAGGATGATAAAAATTATTACATGAAATAATTCAATAAATGCAAAATAGCAAACACATTTGGTATATACGTATATGTGAATAAAATATTTATAAAATATATAGTAAATAATTGTATATGCAATTCAGGATCAAGAACAATTTACTTAAGAACATGTAAAAATATCAAATACACATAGTTTAAAAGTATATAAATTTATCTGAAAAGTTCTTCGTACCTTTATATTGAAAATAGAAAAATCAAATCCTTTATAACAAATTTTCTACAATAATCCTTTGTAAACTTTTTCCAAATAGTTAAAGATACTTACAAAAAAAAAAACAAAAACAAAAAAAGATTTATATTGTGATTTGGAAAATTCCAAAGAATAGAAAAATTATCAAACAAAAATAATTCTCCATAAGGTGAATTTAAAAGTCCATAAATTCAATTCGATCCGATTTAGAATGACCATAAAGTTTCTTTTTTTTATTCCTGCGTGTTTAGATGTTTGTGTGTTTTTGGTTAAGGTTTGATACTAAAAGCAGCCGATCGATCATATTTTAACTTGGTCCAACTGCTCGCTACACAGCTTATAATATTGGAAACATTGAAGTTTTACTTGTAGCTTTTTTGAAGCGTCTTCTAGATCTTTCTTCTAGAGGGATTCTTTTAAATTTTGTCCACTCCTATATTTGTTTAATCTACAGCACTCACAATTTTTGAAAATTTTGTTTATTTTGCAAATATTTAAAAAGTTTACAAATTAGTGAAATTTTTTTGTAAAATTGTAGGATTTGGAAATTTGGTAAAATAGGACTTTGTCATCTGATTACAGAATTATTTTGCACTTATTTTTTTTTTGTTTTTTTTTTTTATGCGCTAACTGTTCAACTGTTAGGCTAATAAGCCTGTCTTTACCATAGGTATATGTTGGAACATGAAGTCATATTATATTCGTGATGTTAGAATTGACCTTAATAAATTCCACATACAATGTAAATATGAGATAGTACTAGGCTTTATAACATGTAGAAACGTCTTAGATTTCAATAGATGCTCTATTTTTGTTTATATTGTAATATTTTGTATTTGAGTTATAAGGTATTCTATATCTGTGAGTTATATTATTCAATTAAATTATTTGTTTATATTGGTATATTAATGATTTTTTTATTAAAGATATATAATTATAAATTATTGATTAAGTCATTAATTTGAACCTAATGGTAGCTG
>CAUJBZ010000490.1:0-23142 GCA_963082915.1 Dolichopus griseipennis | reverse complement strand
CAATAAAACGTATTCTAATAACACGAATATAATATGACCCCCTGTTTCAACATATACCTGTTAGGGTATAGACAGACTTATTAGAATAACAGTTGAACAGTTAGCGCTTTAAAAAAAAAAAAAAAAAAAAAAAAAAGCCGCAATAATAAAAGATCGGCTATTTTCAATATTTTGACTATAACCAATTATTGGTCACAATCACAGATTTGATGATTTTGAAATTGGTAATCCATCAATACCTATATCCATTACTAAATCGTTTGGAATTGTTTGACATCTTCCATTTAAATATTTAGACAACTCATTTTCTATACTATAATGATAATATTCATCCTTATTAATTTTTCTTGGGACAATAATATTACAAGGGGTTTTTAGAAGAGTTCTGGCATATGAAGAAACATTCAGTTTATTTTTTTTTTAATATTTTTAATAAGTCTGCTAGAGCTTTTTGGGAAATATAAATCCATTTCTTCAAAATCGCTACTTGAATCACTATAAATTTCTGAAATACTTTCTTCCATAAAACCAAAACTATCATTGCTTAAATTTGAGCTTTCAAGTTCTGGTACAACACTCCTACAACAGCTTGGAATAGGATGCATTTTTACATTTGAATTCTCTAGGTGACTTTCTTTCTTTTTTTCACACTCTTATTAAGTTCCCTGACAACTAATCTCCTAAAATAGTTTTTCGACACACCACAAATTTTTTCACTCATTTTTTTTTGGATCTAAATATTTTTTACTTTATTTTTTCTACTTTTACTTTTAATTATTATACTTACAAAAAAATTTATTTTATACTTACACTGTATACTAGTAATTGGTATTGAACAAGATTACCGTTTAATGCCACCAAAAAAACTAGGATTGTGGGAAGAAGAAGATTTGACTGAATTAATGTTTTTTTTAAGCAAAAAACTCTTTTTAAATTTTTTTAAAATGTAAGATATAAAAAACAATACCTACAATGTATTATGTTGAATTCTTTTTATAAAACAATACTTTAGGCCTTATTAAATATTTGAAACAATATTTAGGCCTTATTATACTAACATAGAATAATAAGGCCTATTTGTAGCATTTTTGTTGAATATTTATAATTTTATATTTGCTAGTCGGAATGGACTGTTAAATTTTTTTTTAATGTATAAGATTCTGCTTAACTAAAATGAAATGAATGTTATTGAATTTATTCACAAGTTTTAATTATTTTATCAAATTTACGTTAGCTAGGCGTTATTTGCCTGAAGTGCCTTATATCTTTTAATCTTTTCTAAAACTTTTCGTGAAGAAACTATTCACCAAGGCACCAACTAATTTTGACTTTCATTTAAAATAAATTTTACAGTTATCAGAACATGATCAAGCAAGTGTTTTTTCATATTCCATAATATTAATATGTATATCTAATACACATTCAAAATGCATATGTATTGCAATATATGCTGGCTGGCGTTTTTAAAAAAATGTTGTGCTCGAATTGATATTACAACCTTTTAAAACTTTTTACAAAATTTGTTTTTGAAACGAAATTAATCCTTCAAATTTTTCGGTGATGAATATACATATATGTCAATATTGTCATTTATGAATTTTTCAAACGATAGATCTTGTGACATTTATTTTTAATTACATTCCAAGTTCTTCTAATTTTTCAATTTGATCAAATGATTAATTACTACAATTTTATTATCTTATTTAATATAATTTTTTATATATTATATTTAATAAAATAATTAGTTAACCTTATAATTAATTAAAGAATTTATCTCACCCTAAAAGACTATTGACACATAACTATTAATCATCAAGTTAAATTTTTATTACATAATAAATGATTCAGACTATAGACGAGACATTATTATATTGAGCGTTTAGTGTAAATTGTATATTGCAAATAAATACAAGAATTATCTTGATTGAAATTTTGACGGAATTTTTTGTTCTTTCATGTATAAAAAAAAATATTAACTAGAGAAACGTTATATTAACTATATCTTAATCCTAATGTATATTTTATTTGAAGGAAATTAACTCGAGGAGAGATTTTTGAAGTTAATGTTGAAATACCTATAGTTTTTTTATTTATTATTTGTATACCTATTGTATTGACATTTCGAATTTAGAAAAAATTTTTATCTTATATTCGAAAATATTTTAAAATGTGTCTCTAGTTTAAAGTTTGTGTCTATCTGTCCTTCTTTTTTAATTTTAGTAGAACTAGATCCTTAAAAATATAAGTAAAAATGAAATTACTTTGTGTTACATACCAACTAGGAGCTGCTATGGATCAGAATATGAAATTTTTAAAAATCTGTAACTTTAATAAATGCCCGTGGTTTTTTTTTTTAAGTAATATTCCAAAATTATTTAATGTATAATTATAATAATGAGGGGCTTCCTTTCAATTGAACAAGGTGTATCTTGATTTTTTAACATTTAGTATTAATTAAGAATTGGGCCATTATTGACTTTTGTTCTTTTCGTTTTAGCGTATTTTTTTTAGCCAAATTGAGCTAAAGTAATGAAAGTTATCTTTCATTTGGACCTCTTTAAAAATGAGGAAGTATATATAGACAATTGTTGTAATTTTTCCAACTATAAAACTTTAAATTTCATTTATATAAAAAAAAAAGAAGAGTAGACTGTGTCAACTCTGGGATACTCTTGGATAAGTTGCCTGCTTTTGTGAAAGTTTAAAATGCAAAACTTAATTACACCCTAAAATAGACGAATCAAAATCAATAAAGACGTTCGCTAAACTTTTTTTGGCGAAGTATTAGATTCATATTTTGATTAGTTCCTGAGCTTAATTAGATCCTGATACATAAAAAAGGGAATGTATATGAAAGCTTTTCGCACATAATGCAGTAAAGGAAACCAAATTTTAAAACCAACTGAGTAAACTTGTTCAGTTTAAAAAATAAAGATGACTCTGTGTATATATTAATTTGTAGAAATGTCGGAATCCCAGATTTTTTATTTTTTGAGCGGATATAGTCATGTGTATAGACGTACCCATATAGCTAGGTCGACTAACTTTTCGATTCTGAATCGATCCATACACTTCAATCTATATCTATCCCGTTACCCTTAAAGTGTTACAAATTTAATTGTAAATTTAGCATACGCGTAAAACTACTTTTGTACGGATACGAAAATTTTTGGCAAATTGAACATTGAAAAACTTTTTACAGTTTTAACTAAATAAAATAAAATTAAAAGTTTGTATGTTTTCAAAAATAAGTTTTTTAAAGTTACTTTTCGATTTCCCGTTTAAAAATATATTTAATATTTTTTGTTTTTTTTTTTTAAATTTTGTTTTTCCTAAGCAAAAGAACAACAAAAATGGTAATTGAAATTAAAAAGAGTTTTTGAAAGATTTTCCGAAAATTCGAAAATTATTTTTTAACACATACAGCTGAATTTCTTTAAAGATTTTAAAATATTTTTTGAAATTTAAATTTTTCATTAATCAATTTTCAATAATTCTACAAACTATTTACATTTCCAAACAAACTTTTTTTTAATGTAATTTAATATTCAACAGAGATATTTTAAACAATTTTTTAAATCAGTCATATTATATATTTTAAAAATTACGAATATTTAAATTTTTTTACAAAATTTTTTTTCAAAATTATAAAATATTTCAAAATTAGCAGTAAAAGTTTTTAATTTATTAAGTGGGTTTCACTAATTTATTCAAAAGTTTTAAAACTATATGTAAATTTATGAAAACAATATTATTTGCCAAAAGTATCTATTGCCAAGAACTCAATAAATTATTTTAAATCAAGTTTTATAACTTAAAAAAAAAAATATTTCAAAGTTGAAACAAAACTTTTAACTGGTATTTTTTTTTACTTTTAGAATACAAAATATTTCGTTAAATTTAGTATAATGATAGCGAGAATAACAAAATTTCACTTTTTCCAAAAATATATTTATTAAAAAAATTTACATATTTGTGTACGATACTTAAGTTGTAAAATTTATTTTTATATTTAAATTAATTATATGAAAAGTTCTAAGTTTGTCATTGTATTTTAGAAATACATTTATTGCATATTTTGATAAGTAAATTTTGTGATAAAAAGCTAATGAAAGCATTAATGGTTTTAATTAACATTAAAAACCATGAAATTATATAAACTTTTATATTTATATTATTACAAATTAATATTTCTTTCAAATAACTTTGAGTTTAATTATATAAAACATTAAAAAATAAGTAAATTAAGAGAATAAATTTAAAAATTATTTAAAATTGAAATAATTAATCAAAGTACTAAATAATTCAAAAGTAAATGCACTACAGCTAAAAATCCTGAAAAGAAGTAATTGCTGCAAGTGTATTAAATTTTATTGAATTGGATAAAAAGTTTTAAATATTTAATTTTGTAATTGCATTTTACGAATCCATTTATTTCAAGTTTATTTGTTGTTTAATGTTTTTAAAAATAAATTAGTAAGAATTTTCAATATTTTTGAATTGATAAAATAATTAGAAAATTTTTTTTAGTATTATAAAGTTAATTTTGTTTGCTATGTCTTACGATCAAACTAATAAAAGCTTTTTTGGTTTGAAAATGACTTATGGACTTTCCATTAAATTTGAACCAAATAGGTGTAGGAAATTAACCAACTTAGTTGCACTGAAATACTTAATTTAAAAAATAAATCTCAATATAATAAATTATTTAATATTTATTTATTTATTTGTCTTAATTTTTCAAATTTTACATTTGCAGATTTATATATTAAAGAGCTTACAATCATATGTTAACATCTATTATAACTTAGAACTATGAAGCAAAGCTGACAAACATGTGTTTTAAAGATAAATTAATTAATTTTAAGGAAAATGGCAAGAAAAGCCTTATTGACAATGTTTAATATTAAAATTTACTAACCTTCTGAACTAAAACTAAAATTATATGCATCTAAAATCGCATTTATTAGCGGATTTTCTGCGTATCTACAACTATTTTGGAATGCAATATTTTAATTTTTCAATCTCCTCCGAAATTGTATTGATATATGCACTAATATATCGTGTAGCTTTTTTGTAGAGAACCGACGTGATTTCTAAATTACTTTTGGCAGCATTTTGCCATACGGGGGAAATCCATACAATATTATGCTTTGAAAGATATTTTTAAATAGTAATATTTGTTAACTTCTTTTAACCTAGATTTTTTATTAATTAAGGGATATAAATTTCGGATATATTTGTTAATTATTTAATAAAAAAAAAATTAAATATCTATTGGTTTTCATATGTATTTCTATAATGCCTTATCCCTTAACTATTATATTAGTGAAATATACGATAAGTGTAAATCATTAGTTCACATCACCAGGAGCTAACAAAACCAGCTCACAATTCCTGACTATTTTTTTTTTATTTTAATTATAAAATATTGACTCGAAATGTAAATTTCATAGAAATACTGTTTACGAGTTTGCTCATAAAACAAGTACATAAAGGTTTCTTAAGTCATTATATAAAATGTCAAAATTTTCGAAGAAAGTAAAGGCCTTTTAAAAAAATTCTAACAAAATTGATTCATAATTAAGAAGGATTTAGTAGTCTACTTTGAAAGTTAAAGTAGCGAATTGACAATTTCTCTATTCAATACTTTGTTTGTTGACTTTGACAGTCTTTACCAGTAGTAGTCAGCCAGTTCAATTTATTTAATAAATATTTTTAATATTTACTAGACATTTGTATATTCATTTATCGTTATAATAAATTATTAAATATTCAATTGGACAATTTTAAATGTTCCAAAATTTTTTTAGTAATATTCAAAGCATATCGCATTTTTTGCAAGTTGCAATGACATTTCCTTGCCAAATAAGGACTTCAACTAATATGTGTAGGAAAATAATCTTTCCAGGTATTATAACAAATTAATATGAATTTTGATAACGAACATCTTTCCAGATTTTAGTATGTATTTTAATACCGCAATAATAGTCTGACTCCAACTTCGCTTGATGGAGTCCGTTACAAAAGTGAACACGTTTTTACAAGGTTAAGAGAAAAAGTAGATTAGAGGAACAGCTTTTAAGTCGAAAATGGCCTTAGCCGGCGTAAGTCCGTCTTGTAATACGTCCGTCAGTAGTGCTAATTGCATTGTTTTGGTACAATCGATGGTTAAGTACGTTTTAGTATATTTAGTATTGTATAGTATATTTTGAAACTTCCAGTCTTCTTTCCCACATATATGAAAAAGTTTTACAACTTAACTAAATTTTCAAAAAATCAATTTCCCTAAAAAAACTTATCAAATCAATACAAATTTGTTTTAACATATTGTTCATAGAAATGATAAAAGTTAATAATACAAATTAAATTAATATTATGTATTTACAAGTTTTAATCGAAAAAGTTTTAACCTAATCCAAATTTTCAAGCTTTATTCTGACCAAGACGCAAAAAGAAAAAGTAAATACTAATATAAAAGTTAAAACAAAACGCCCTCAAGTAAGGTTAAAATAATAAAGAAAGAATCTCTATTATAAAAGAGGAAGACACAATATCAGAGAATTTGTTAAAAAAATTTCATCTTTTTCTTTTTATTCAAGTGGACCATTTATTGAAAATTTGCTCACACCTTTGCAGTTTGTTTTCTGTTTTTCATTTTTGGTACTTCTATTTAAGAAATTTCCAAAATAATTTAAAAAATATGATTATTATTTAAAGTGTAACTGTCAGTGGACTGCTTAAAGAAGTTACTATTTGATATAAAAACTACCCGATTTTAATCTTTGATAAACTTTATTAAAAAAATTCAATTTTCAAATATGTTATTTTAATTAATTTAATCTTAAAAAATTAATAAAAATCAATATATTATTTAGTTTAAATGATTTAACTAAAGGTTTAATGAATTATTTTTTAACAAAACCTACGTAACAGAAAGTTTATAAAGGAGCAAAATTTTTGACAGACTATTTTGTGGTGAAACTTTTAAGTAAAATATAATAAAAAATTACTGGTTTACAAGTTTAAAAATCGCAAATGTAATAATTATTAAAATTGGGTCCTTCAGAGTTTGCTATATGCTTGCTTCAGAGTTTGCTATATAATGCGTTGAAGTTCTCATAACTATGTTACGAGTTCAACTGCATTATATAACATTTTCCTACTTCCTGAGACGCCGATGTATGTGGCCATTCAGGTTGCAACTATTCTTCCCTCCTCCTTTCTCAACCGGGCTTGGGACCGGCTACGGCGGAGTTCCCAAAAGGTACAGCTTCATAAATTATTCAAATTGGAAGGACAAAACCTAAATATTAAAAATTATCAATTAATTTTTGCATGTCATTACTGTTATTCTTTAATTTTATCATTCGCATAAAATTAAAGAAAGTTTCTCTTAGCTCTTAATAAATTCACAAATAAAATAGTTGAAAAAATTAAAAATTTTTATACCAAAATAAATAATCACAATTCTAGATCGATTCCTACAATAATTCCTATTTCTTGAAGTTATTTTTTCCCCTGAGTTTTTAAAATTGAGTTATTTGAATTAAATAATCAAAAGAATTAGTTTTATTTTGATATATGAACTATTTCTAATATTTCATAGCCAATGATTTCTAAAAATTAAATACGTATATTAATTTTTATTATAATTGGATTTCAATCTTCTGCAGTTAAAACTGTTGGTTTATCCTAAATATAATTAAAAGAAAATGTAAGATAATATTATTTAAAATTAAAATAATAATGAAATATTTTCCAACTTTATTGTGTATATGAATTAAAGTATCACTCACAATCCTTGCACCTTGTTATTTATCTGCTCACTTTTAAACTCCTTCCAGATAATATTTAGCAAGGCCAAATCGGATCGGAAATTCCTTTTTCTACCAGTTAAATGTGTTGAATTTGAATTGTAAAATATAACTTCCAGCCTAAAAGTATTAAAAGTAAAATCAGATCTGTATTAAATTTTACATTGTGTACATTTCGATATAACTATATTTTAACTAAGTTTTGTTTTTTAAAGCTTTAATATTAATTTACTTTTCTCCGTTTCTTTAAAATAAAAAATATTAATATATAAGTAAACACATTTAAAAGCTATTTTTATTTGATTGTTTTCTATATTATAAATATTATTTATACACATGCACGCAATAATAATTTCTTTCAAAAATGTAAATTTAATAAAATAATGTTTGTGTGAATTTTTATATAAAACAAATATAAGTCTAATGTCTTAGCCACAATGATCGAAACCATGACGCAGCATCGAAGCTGCAAAATGTCAAAAAACGTAACTATCAAATTTTGCAAGAACAAGGCAAAATGTTAAAGTAACATTTAATGTAAACAAATTAAGTAAATAAAAATAATTAATTTTTCAATCATTGAACTGAAAGTAAACTAAAAAATTAATTTTATTTTAAATTGTTTTTAATGTTATTATTTATATAATAAAGAAATTTAATTTTCAATTTTTATAATTTTATATTCTTCAATTTCAAACTAAAAAGTAATAATATGTATAAATAGCAATAGGCAAAACTCCGTTGAAACTTTGTTGTTACTTTCATTGTGTGCATTTGAATTGTTTCCCATATGTATAAATTTCGAAGTAGAATTTCAACGTTGTTGGCTGCGCTCATTGCGTTCAGTAGTATGAAGCGCGATTAATTTTTTTCTAAAATAAATGATAAATTTTCTATTGAAACGATATTTTTATCTACTTGTACCAAAAAAATTTTATGATTTTGTGTACCGGACTTTAATTGACGTTAATGTCCTAACATTTTAATGTGCAAAGTGTTTGTTTACAAGATTTTCTGAGCATTTTTTAAAGTGCAGTATTTCTTTTATAATTAAAAATATAAATTGATTAAGAAATAAAAAATATAAGATTGAAAAAAAAAAATATAGCAACACATCGTTGGAAGCTACATCGCTGCAAACTAGTATAGCGTTAGATGATACTGAACGCGATATGTTTCATATATGTATTTTCAAAAAAAATAGAAAGGGATTAAATATTTTAAACGAGTTATCGATTGAATGAGATACAGTAAACGCATTCGCTTTTAATGAAAAAGTATTTATAATTTCATATTCTGAAACAAATATTTTTATAACTTTGAATTCTACGAAAATATCAACATTTAAAATTTATTTTCTTATTCGCAGCATAAAACAAGCATGAATATCCTTGAAATTTTCAGTCAATATGCAATAAAAAACATGTGTACAAATAAAAGAAATAAAGGATATAAAGGGTAAATTTTTCTTTTAGTAAGGAAAGTAGTAAAATGTATACAAAAAATGTGGATGCATTATGAATTTCTTTTGTATTGTAGAAAAATATAAATTCTCCCTACTCTTCAAAACTGTAACTGAAATCATTTTTAAAATTGCGTCAAAACATAATAAAATTATAAAAGACGTGGGCTTCTGGTGTAAGCAAATTGAGATTATTTGATATTGTTTTTGCTGTTGGTTTGTGTAAATTTTACTTGTACAATTATTGCGACATTCACATTTTCCTTCTCCAAAATCTTTTCCAGGTATGGTAATTCTTTTATAATTTTTATATTTTTTTCCAGAGTTTCTTCTGATTTTCCTTATATTTTTTTCCAGCTATCTGGATCCCTTGTCCTCATTCTTGATTTCTTATTTATTAAACAAGAACCAGATGAGGATTCAATACTTGCTGCTCATAATATTTTCAATTAATAATCATTGTTTATAATTAAAACACACAAAATACCATGACTGAGATTTAACTGAAACTTTGAAAAACTGATTTGCAGACCAATAATTTGTTGTTTTTTAACAGGAGTAATTTCCGGTTAATTAAGGGATATAAAGTGTTTATGGGGATGTTGCATTTTTTAATTAAAAAATCTACATGAGTTTTAAATAATAGTTTTTTATCCAATTTTAGCCCTAAGTACTTTAAGGAATTTTCCCAGGTAATTTCAACATTATCAAGCATTAAATTATGAGTTGGTAGTAAATCTGGCCTGCGTTTCATACAATACAATAGTTTCATAATAAACAAATTTTTATCGTTTAATACAAAATTAATTAAAAATTTTATTGCACAAAATTAATTCCAACAATTTACCTCTGTAAAATTTTTAAAATTTTTTAGTGCAACCATACAAATATTTTAGTAAAAACTTTTCAACAACAAAATTCTAGAATTCTTTTTGTTTTTGTTTTTAAAACATTACCAAACAAAATATTTTATAAATTATGTGATACGTATATATTTTTTACCTAGATACAAAAAAAAATATTCTATTGTATAAAAATTTTTTTAAAACATATGTTTCAAACTTCCTTTTTTTTTCTATCTAAGCAAAGTGCTATTTAAAAAAAAATAATATAATTTATTTTTTTGATAGCACCAATTTAGTAAAGAGCTGAAAATCAGGTAATGAGGTAAAATGCATTGCACTTTTATATTATAAAACACCAAATATAATATGAGTTTACAGTTTAAAGGAAACCAAATACCGAATAAAATATTTAAATTTATAATTGTATAAAAAATCACAATAGAAAATGTTTTGAAAGTACTCAAATAACTTTTCTTTGTAATAATATGTTAAAATTTTTGAATAAGTTTGTATAAGTTGAAAAGCTTTTTTTAAAGGATTTTTCAAAGGATATCCACTACACAATTTTATGTGAAGTTTTGTGTGGCAGAAACAGAAGGAAAAAAAATACAAAATATTTTACACATTTTTTCACATATGAATCTAAGCCAAATAAAATACTTTGAATTTCAAAATACTTTTTTTTTTTTTAGCCACCCTAAACTTATTGTATAAACACAATTATTACTAAATGTTACATTCCGTAGTCCCAGAAAAAATTTCTAAAATTTTTTAAAAATTCATGCACCTGTTGCAGAATAGATACAAAAAGGTTATTTTATAAACATATTTTAAATATCTGAAGATTCGAGGATTTTAAATAAAATATATGGATGTGAAGTCTTTTGTAAATACATACATTAGAAATTTTCAATAATATGTAAATGTAAACAAAGAGATTTCAAAATGATCACATTATAATTTAAACAAGAAAGAATGTAGTAGAGTGGACTATATCAACTCTGGGGTACCCATATGGCCGTAACATAGACATATCATCGGTTAAATTAATTTTGACAAAATTTTAAATATTCAACTTATTAGACTTTCAGTTATACAAAAAAAAAAATTGTTGAAAAACAGCCCTTCGAACCTCTGCACTGCAGCAACTTAACTGTAGTAGACCAACCAAATTTTGCACAAACTTTGGCCACAAAATTAAAGTTACTGACAAAATTCCAGACACCCTGCTTCATTAGGTATAGATTAATAATGCTCATATAAAAAAGAAGTTGTGTAACAGCTACTCGAAAACTGGCTGGATTTCAATATTGATGACGGCTCTTGCGAAACGAATTTCTAACTCCTGCTTATCTGCGTCACAAACGTAATGGCAAATTTAGTATACTTTTGTATACCCGTATGACCTGTGGCCATATGGGTATAAAAAAAACCTTAAGGGTATTTTTCATATTCAATATTACTAAAATAAATTTTTATCAACACTCAAATATAATGTTTTATATAGACAAAATATCGGAGCAGTTGCTATTTCGAAGTTGCTATGTCGAAGAATTAACTATCGAAAATGCATTGAAAAACAAAATTTAGAAATAACGATATTTACTGAACACTTTGCCCACGTTTAGACATTGGTTGTACTAGAATTTCGTTGAATTTGAATTTTTAGTTTTGAATTACAATCAATAATTTGACTTTTCAAATTTTTTTTCAATTTTAATTTCCGTACTTTGTAAAGTTTCATTGGGAAGTATTTTTACTACTATTTAAATCTGATGATATTATTTAGTCCAGACTTTTAAAACAATCCTGTGCTTATTTGGAAACCGGGATTTTTTTGGCACATTCAAGTCATTTTGTGTCACATCACAATTCAAAGTTATATCAAAAATTACTGCAGGTTCTGTTTTATCAGATTTCCTCTATTATACATCAATCCGTTTTATTTTTATTTCAACTTAGGCGATGCGTTTTTTTGCAAACATAAAAGCGCAACAAAGTTATTAAAAATTTATCAACGATCTGTCAAATAATTCAGATGCCATTTTTAAATTTCAAGTATCTCTTTATTTTTCCGTTTGTGGGGAAAAAACTGTTCTGAAGAAGCGAACACTCTGTAATAACAAAAATCCTTTTTTTCTTCAAATAGTTAGAACTTAAAGGGGAATTGAAAAGTTGGGGGGCATTGATTATATAAAGTCGAAATTGATAAATAAATTCTGAAATGGTTGCACTAAGAGTTTTTTTTAGAGAATGTACGCGCATCAGCAATTAAAACAATATTACCACATTTCTTTACATTCTTAATTAAAATTAAAAATATTTAATAAGAAATACAAACTTTTAAACTTTATCTAGATTCTCGTACATGAATAAAAAATTATTTATAATTTTATAAGTACCATTTTTAATTGAAAAGTTTTTGCTTTAAAATCTTTATAATCCTCAAGCGTAAAAGAGGAAATGTTTATACCATGCCAATGTGGGATAATATAAAAATTAATTTTTTTTTTTTTTTTTGTAGTATTTAAAAAGTAAAATTTGTTTTAAAATGTAAATTATAACAAATTCTAAAGAAACTTATATAACAATAATAATAAGTAAGCGTTTAAGATGTTAAATAATAATAAGAAACAAAATTTAATATTTTACCGAGGGCAAATGAAACGCAATTTTTAAATTGAATTTATGGTAAGTTCCAGAAAAACAACTACTATATAAAACTTTTACCAAGATGTCTCCAACAACCATAAGACTGATTGTTTTTAACCAGGAGTAGCACAGCTATATGAATATGCATAAATCATAGCTATTTCATTGTGAAGTCGAAAAGCCTATTGTCTAATGAGGATCCTAAAAATGAACAAATCTCTTTTAAGTAAAAGAAGACCCCAGGTTCGAGAAAAATTTAAAGGCAACAGAACTTACCACCAAGAACAACGCATCCCTTCTGTATTTCAAAATATCACCGTTTTCTTACATTCATAAAACTTGTATGGATACTTTCTCCTAGGGAATGAAATTCAATAAGTATAGTGTGTAATAGAGGTTAAATATTAAAAAAATATTCTACACCAAACAACTTCAAAAAGAGTGAAAAAAAAAATATAGAAAAGATGGAATATTATTCAAGAAATATAGAAAAAAAAAATTTTTTAAATACCTAAAATCTAAAATCTTTTAAATACCAAAACCAAAGAATCCACCAAAGATTCAGATCGCAGTCATCAGTGAAGATAAAGTTCTTAAAAAATTTTTTTTTAATTTCTTTTTCTTATGACTGTGACTTTGTTTAAAAAACAAATAAGACTGAACAAAAAAAATAACTGCTAAAATGACTACTTTATAAATTTAAAAGAATTTGTGAAAAATATTTTTTTTAAAATTTTTTGTACAAACTTAAAAAAATGCTACGATACACGACTTAAATTGTAAGCTTCAATAGTTTAGAGGATTTCCGTTTAAATAAAATTTATAAATTTCTTATAAGATACATAAGTATGAATTTGTTATATAACGGAAGTTAAACGGATCTTAACTTTATATCCTTCAGTTTATTATTTTTAAAAATTCAATTCAACTTTAGAAAAATTTTCAAAAAACAAACAAAATGAAGAAATCAAACTTTTGTTATATATGTTTAATATATTTTTACTTGTATCAATATATTGAAACTTGCGAATGAGTCCAAATAAACAAAGTTGGAAAATAAAGATTAGGATTTTGAAGCTGAGTAAGAAAAATATTAGATTGACATAAATCGATAGAAATTGAGTAGTGGATTTAAAAATTATTTAGAAAAATGCAAGTTAAAAATTTTAAGAAGCTATTTTAAAAGTCCCTAGAGCAGGGCAGAATTCATATTTAACAATTGAACAATCGTTTAGTTTTATTATAATATTTTCTCCTGTTAATTTGAACGTGTATAATAGAATTGAATTAGGTGTGACTAATGGTGAATTTCTCAAAAAAAATTCTACCCCTAAAAAATGCAACATTTTTTCAGTTTTAGCCTTCAAGTTGTACAGTTTTGTCCTCTTTTTATTAAACAAACAAGCAGAAAAATTTTAATATTTTTTTTTCATGTGTTCGACACTGAACTGTCATTTCATTTCAAGAATTAACATTCAATATTCATCATTCGTACCACATTTTAAATTTTTCCTTTGCTTTATTTTCAAATTTCATCATATATGTTTGTGGCTTGTCTACTTGAATGAACAATGGTCAATGAGTGACATTTGTTTATTTTTTTTTTTGCTTTATTATTTCTTTTTAGTATAGGCGTTATTTTTCTTAAACTGAGCAAAGCATGAAGTATCAAAATAAAAAATCGCTCAGAGCTTGTGATTCGTGTTTTTTTTTTAAATCAGAGCGTGCTCTACATGCTCACTTAAAATATTTCGAGTGCGGCTGAACAAAATAAAATACAAAGACATTTTGACGTTTGTTTATTTAGCTAGTTTTTAGTTTTAACTTTAAAATCATTGTTTTTTTCCTTATTTTTTATTATTTTTAGTTTTTATTAGGGGATAGTTTAGTTTTTATTTATTAAGGGTTGGTCATTACAGTTTTGTAGGTTTGCTGAAGTGTAAATTCTTCCCTTTTGCCATTGTTAATACGCATAGCGTCGAACTTTTGGTTAATTGCAACTTGATCAGTTTTTAAGTATTCAGCGGCTTTCTCATCCTGCCTGTGATAGACCTCTTCACCAATCTTACGACGATTAGCCCAAAAATTTCAAATTAGCTAGATTTATTAATTTTGCGATGCTGATCCAATACATATCTTTAGCTCTATTTAGCTCGTCTCTTTAGCTCGTTAGACCCTGCGGTAGGGGAATAGAATACTTCCGCAGTACGAACTGCTTGTCGTAAAAGGCGACTAAAAGTTCAAACAAAAATCCCGAAGCGACTGACTCGGAACGAGCGGCTCTCTGGTCTGCGTCTGATCCCTGAGGGACGGCAGTTAAACTCCTGGCAGTAGGTAAAATGCAACCAATATATAAAATAGAAAATATGAATAACGATAATAAAGAAATAAATCCGGTAGGGATATCTACCAAAGTGTCGGCAGAAGCCACGGCTGCCGGCGAGGGCTTTGCTGATCTTATAAGAAGGTCAGAGGAGTCGCCAGTGGCCCAAAAATCAAAAAACAATATAGCGGACCCATTTAAGAAGAGCGGAAAAATTAACAGATCACCACCGATTAGAGAACTCCAAAATGAACAAGCACTGTATAACAAATGGCAGAAGGCTGTCGAGTCGCCAGTGGCCCAAAAATCAAAAAACAATATAGCGGACCCATTTAAGAAGAGCGGAAAAATTAACAGATCACCACCAATTAGAGAACTCCAAAATGAACAATCACTGTATAACAAATGGCAGAAGGCTGTCGATGAAACAACACAACTAAAGAAGTTGATAAGCAATATGGAAAAACAAATACAGGATCTTAAAAATGAAATTACTTATTTAAAGATGCAGAAACCACAAGATGCAGAAACCACAGTTCTACAAGCTTCACAAGTTCAACACTTATCAAAGTCAGAAAACAGTAAAAAAATAGTATACTCTACAGATGAGGAAGAATTAGCGAAAGAGACTGAATGGATAAGGGTGAAGCAGAAACAAAAAAGGAAGTTAAATGACTCACTTACCCCTCCAAACGCAAAAAAGATGGACTATAAAACCACTCCAAGTAAAGAAACTACTCCAAAAAAGGTTATTTCGCCAAAAAAAATAACCGATCCGGAAAAAGTTAAGAAAAAACAATCTCCACCGCCAATAATTGTGGATGAATTTAATAACTATAACGAATTCTGCGAGAGAGTAAAAAAAGTAATAACAGAAAAACAGTTTGAGATGAAACTCCTTGGAAAGAATTGTATAAAAATCAATTTGTTAGATGAAGATGCTTACAGAACATTAACAAAAGCGCTATCAGAGTACAAATATAGTTGGCACTCATACGAAAGCAAACAGCAAAGGCCAATACGAGTTATGGTCAAGAACCTGCCTCACTCGTGTAAAACAGAAGAAATAATTAAAGATCTTGAAAATAGAGAATATAAAATAATAGGAGCTGCAAATAAACGTAGCTGGAAGAATAAAGAACCATTAAACATGTTTATGTTAACCTTCAAAGCAGAAGAAGATATTAGCAGAATATACGAGATTAAAAGTATTCTAAAATGTATTGTGAATATCGAGCCTCTAAGAAAAAATAAGCTTGTAGTACAATGTAAATCATGCCAGGCATATGGTCACACACAAAAATATTGTGGAAAAACCCCAAGATGTGTAAAATGTGCAGGTAGGCACCATACCAGGGAATGTTTGAAACCTAAAACTGAACCACCAAAATGTGTTCATTGCGGAAATCAACATCCAGCTAATTATAGAGGCTGCATAATCGCAAAAGAAATGCAAAAAATCAAATTTAAGAATATGAGCCCAAATTCACAACAAAGGAATACTCCACAATACGCTAAAAAACAAATCAGAAACCATCTGCAAACGTCGCAAGTGAAGCAAGATTTCCAGACAAATAGAAGCAGTAAAACTTATGCCCAAGTTGTTGCGGGTAAAAAACTTAATAATAATAGCGAACAAGAAAATGATTTAAAACAATCCATTCTGCTTATACTAAAAAAAGTAACCAAAATAGAAAGTTCTATGGTCGATACGGATTGTAGAATAGGAGCACTAGAGGGCAGTACCAAAAACCTGCTTCGAAATCGAAAAGATGAATGAACTAAAAATTTTTTCATGGAATGCCAATGGACTGCTACAACACCAACAAGAGCTACAAGCAGTCCTTGACATAAATAATATAGATGTTTGTCTTATAGCAGAAACACACTTTAACAAACAAACGCATATTAATTTTCATGGTTATAAAGTTTATCATAGCATACATCCAGGTAACTCTGCTAGAGGAGGAAGTGCAGTAATTATAAAACAAAGTATACAACATTTTGAAGAAGCCAAATTTGAAACAGAAGAAATACAAGCTATGGCCGTAAACGTAAAATGCAAAAACTACTTTATTGTAGTAGCAAGTATATATTGTCCACCTAAGTACTCTCTGAAGAAACATCATTATTTGGATCTTTTTAAGAAACTAGGAAAAAAGTTTGTTATAGGAGGTGATTTTAATGCCAAAAATACACACTGGGGATCACGGCTAACAACAACCAAAGGCAGAGAATTATTCCAAGCAACAAGCGAATTTGGGTGTGAAACCATATCAACAGGAAAACCTACATATTGGCCTACAGATCCAAATAAAATACCTGATTTAATAGATTTTTTCATTATTAAAAACATTTCGAATAATTTCATACAGATAGAAGATAGGCAGGAAATGGACTCTGACCACTCACCAATTCTGCTAACTGTAAGTGAAAACGCTATTGAAAAGCAGAGCATTCCGATTCTCGCCAATAAATACACTGACTGGGAAAGCTTTAAAGTGTGTCTGGAAGAAAAAATACAACTAGCTGTACCGTTGCAATACAAAGAACAATTGGATGCGGAGGTGGAAAACTACATTAACGATATACAACTTACAGTGTGGGAAAATACTCCAGTAATTAAACAAAGAGTAAAAGAAAATAAATATCCAGCCGAAATCTTAGAACTAATTGCAATAAAACGCAGAGCAAGGAAAAAATGGCACCAAACTAGAGCTCCACAAGATAAAACTAGGCTGAATAATCTCACCCAACAACTAAGAAGAAGAATTAAGGAAGTGAAAAACAAATCGATAAATTTATATTTGGAAAAGCTAACAAATGATAAAAGTACTGATTACTCTCTTTGGAAGGCAGCTAAAAATCTGAAAAAACCTATTGCAGCTATTCCTCCAATTAGAAAACTGGACGGAAAGTGGGCGAGAGATAATAAAGAAAAAGCCAAATTATTTGCGGAACACCTAGAAAAGATATTTCAAGTAAACACTGGTGAAGAAGAGGAAGATCTAGATGTAGAACAAATTCAAGAGCAAGAGGAAATCGCATTAACAAATCCAGCTGAAGTGAAAAAAGAAATTAAAAACAACATTAAATCTAAAAAAGCTCCGGGATATGATTTAATAACCGGACAAATTCTGAAGCAGCTACCAGAGAAGGCAATAGTTAAAATAACAAATCTTATAAATGCTGCATTCAGGCTGAAATATGTGCCGAAATTGTGGAAAGTGGCCGAGGTCATTATGATACCCAAAGCAGGAAAACCACCAAATGAGATAACGTCTTATAGACCAATCTCATTGCTACCTATAATGTCAAAACTATTTGAAAAAATTTATTTGAGAAGACTAAAACCGATTATTGAAAGGAAGAATCTAATTCCGGACCACCAATTCGGCTTTAGAGAAAAACATGCAACAATAGACCAGGTACACAGAATAACAAACACTATTGAAAAAGCTTTAGAGGAGAAGAAAGTCTGTTCAGCAATCTTTTTGGATGTGACTCAGGCATTCGATAAGGTGTGGCACAAGGGATTGAATTGTAAACTGAGAACAATCCTTCCAAAAGAGCATTCGGAAATGATAGAAAGCTATCTATCAGACAGATACTTCTACATAAAACAAGAAGGAGAATATTCCGATCTTAAAGAAATCGGTGCTGGAGTTCCTCAAGGAAGTGTACTCGGTCCAATACTGTATCTGTTGTATACTTGTGATTTTCCTGCACTTGAAAATAATATAATTGCGACGTTTGCTGATGATACAGCGGTTTTGGCTGTCGGAGAAAATAATGAAGAATCTACAGAAAAACTGCAGAGAGCTATGACAAGAATCCAAAATTATACTAAAAGGTGGAGGCTAAAATTAAATGAAGGTAAGTCAATTCATGTGGATTTCACAAATAAAAAAATTGACCATAAACCAGTATATATAAATGGTCAAGAAATACCTTATTCAAATACTGCCAAATATCTTGGTATGACATTAGATGCGAAGCTTCGCTGGAAAGCCCACATCAAAAACAAGAAGGAAGAGTTACAAATCCGTTATAGAAAAATGTACTGGCTCATAGGTAAGCATTCTACCTTGACAATACAAAACAAACTTCTGCTCTATAAACAAATATTAAAACCAGTATGGTCATATGGCATCCAGCTATGGGGATGCAGCAAAAAGAGTAATAGAGATGTTATTCAGAGGTTCCAGAATAAAGTTCTAAGAAATATTGTGAACGCGCCCTGGTTCATCAGAAACTATGACCTACATAGAGATATGCAAATAGAATTTGTAGATAAAGAAATCCAAAATTTTGCAAGAAGTCACGAAAAAAGACTCCAAAACCATGTAAATGTCGAGGTAGTCCAGCTTCTGGATAATACAAATATAGCCAGACGACTCAAAAGAGTAAAGCCTTCTGAGTTAGTGTAGCTATAATAAGAGAAAGAAACAGTTAGATAGACATCGCTGGATGGAATCTACATTTAAAACTAAAATAAAGCCAGAAGAAAAATTGCTCATTAGCCCTATCGGACTAGATCGCAATAGAGGAAAGGTGTGGTTTAGTGGGTAAGAATCCCACACGCAATGTCAAGCTACGGGGCTCATTGTGTCTTTTGAAGATTCCATTCCAACCTACGTAAAAATAAAAAAAAAAAAAAAAAAAAAAAAAAAATTTAGCTCGTCTAAATCGATGCGTTACAAACAGAGGAGTAATTTTAATATATCCGTGGCCGCGTATTTATTAATTCAAATGTATAACGTATAGTAATAAGGAGAATTAGTGGTATAAGAAGAATTGTGTATGCAAACTTTTAAGATTATCATTGAAAAAACGTTTTTGCTTAATATTTTGACTTCTTTAAACTTTCCTGTTCATTTTACCAGGACAAATTCTATTATTCTTCTCGTCCTGGATAAGGTTTTTAATTTTTAGTTTATAAATACATTTATTTTGCTTTTCTGAACGTACATTAAGTTTACAAGACTTTTGGAAAATTTTCCATTTATCGTTTGTACACTTTTTTTCCCACCAGACTGTCAACAATTGTTTTCAATTTTGAGCATTTAAATAAAGATAATATTCTTTTATCAATTTTACTTGATACAATTGTAGCCCTATTGTGAGTTGGAATGCTCATGCTTCTAATAACGTGATTGTGCTCCTTTTTATCGTGAATCGATGTATCCTACTCTTCTTTTTCTAAAACAACTGTTTCCAAGAGTTTTTCATTAATTTAGCTGTTATAGTTAGCCATCTACTTTACAGTCACAATGATTTTTGTAGATGACCTATTTTTTTAATATGATGACGATGTATCCTATAGCTTCTTTTTCTAAAACATCTGTTTCCAAGAGTTTTTGATTAATTTAGCTGTTATAGTTAGCCACCTACTTTTCAGTCACAATGATTTTTGTAGAAGACCTATTTTTTAATATTTTCTGCATCTCATAGCATTTTGGTACTATTTTTTTTCGAAAAATGCACTTTAAATCGACTTTTCAATTCCTTTGGAGAATGAAAGGTATTTATTATATATTGCTCCAGTTGGTTGTTTTCATTATTTTGAAGTTTTGTTAAAAACCTATTTTAAAAACTTTTTAATATTCTAAGATTTTTTTCCCTAAATGCCGTAAGTATATCCGAGCTTTCAATAATCATCAGATCTCTGTCAAATATTAAGAGACGGATTCAAATTCTTTTGAGAGTATATAAGGTTTTTATTTAGTTCTATTTGTACAGGTGCATATTTCCTTATTTACTTTGTTTCAAGAATGTGTTATAGCTCCTGCTATGCCACCTTAATTGTAACTTCTTGAAAAATATTTCCTTTTCCAATTACATGTATAGATTTCAAGCATTTTAGTAATAATTAGTATCTGACAGATAGCTCAGTGGTAAAGTAGTGACTTTTCAATCGAAAATTCTCGGGTTCAAATCCTGGCCGAATCACATTCAATAAAAAAGTATAGTGTATATTAAAAATAATTTATTAAGAAGTCCAAATGTCAAATAGGCAAAGGATTAATATTATCAGGCAATATTTACTATTGTCTGGTACTACAAATAAATAAATAAATTAAAATTAGTTTTATTATGTGATGATTTTATATGTAAAAAATTTTCTCAATTATTCTTCGAGGTTATGTTACCAGGTTGTAATTTATTGTGCAGCTCTTTCCTTTTTGCAAGGTAATTAATCAAATTTCTTTGCATTTGAGAAAATCTTTTTATAAAAAAAAAAAATTACGTAAAATATTAATACAATTTATAACTACAAAATTTACTTCTTTAAATGAAAAATTACCTTTATATTATGAAAACTCTTCAAAAATCTTTAATATACTAGGAATATTTTTAACCAATGGTTTTTCACTTTAAAATATTGAAATAAAGAAAACTTTTCCTCCTCTTAGGTGGCATGAGCTTAAATAATAAAAACAAAAAATATTTGAAAACTTTTCTAGTATTCGCATTTCAACACAAACACTTCAAGTGAATAAATTCTTAAAATATTTAAAAAAACAAAGTTTACAACAATCCAGAAAATTTTACCAAAACAAATTTTATGATATATAAGATCATATTATAATAAATAGGTGTATATGTATTTTATCTTATGATTTATATATACAGAAATTTCATCGACCTTGTAAAATAAAGAAAAAATATAAAAATTTTCCATTTTCAGTTTTACTTCTTTAAAATATAAAAGAACAGCCTAAAGTAAAAAAGTATTTTTCAAATCGTTTTGTTATAACAACTTTAAATTTTATGTGCTTCTGAAAGATATTTTTTTAATTTGTATTAAAAATAATATATTATATATTTGAACTTTACAAAAGTTTTATTCTGTAAATTCCATATTAGTAAAATTTTCAATTTATTAAAATCTAGGTTTAGATTTACAATAGAAACAATAGAAACACGAATTTAACATTCGGAGGGAAATAAAATTTAAACCTCTGATCCCTGATCAAAATTTTATTCCCACTTTACATTATTCGTTCAGTATTAATTCTAACATCTCTTTCTTACACCTACCTATATGTAATTTATGTAAAAGTAAATTGACTTAATTGAGCTTTTATGATGCATCATAAACATGTCCACTCCGGGTCTTCTACTGTTTTGAGGACTCTACGCCAATGCTTTATATCAGTAGCGTGCCGTGGTTTTTATGATAAGGTATGCAACAAAATTAAAGAACCATAAACTGTCAATATTTAATTAAATTATAAGATAATCTAACTAACAAAATGTATAACCTCCATTAATCATGCAATTTAATAATAAAATAGATAATGCTATTTAGTTATTCAAATCCGAATCCAAATTACAAATACTACTCTGAAGAATTGCATTTACATTTTATGGGTGTAATTTACTCGCGATCTATTTATTCTAAAGAATTTTCTATAAAAAATATATGGAAAAGTAAATACAAATCTAAATATAGGTATGTACATAAAACATATTATTTCATAAATATATTAAATAATACTACCCAATACATTGTGCACACCTTGTACATATGGTCCGAACGCCACAGCTATATATACAGCTTATGTTGTGAGTTTTCTCGTTTCCTTCTTAGTTATCAATGTGTAAGTTTCTCAATATTATTCCCCAGTACTTAGTGCTTAGTGCAGAAATTTCTTTAAAACTTACTAGTAAAAGAATTTTTTTTTAATTAACTAAAACACTTCTGAAAAGACAAAAACTTTCTCCTTTAACTGTAACTTTCATTTATAAATTCGTAACTTGGAATAAAACAAAACTTATTGAGTCATCCTTAAATATTTTATTTTTTGTCAGAAAATTTTTTTTTGTAACGTGATCGGCATAACGATTCATGATTATTAAAATTGTATTTAAAAAGACTAATGGAATTTATTATTTCTTTTTTTCCAATGGTCCCTAAATATATCTTGGATTAAAACAGACTATTTTGAATTGAAATACAATTTTAACTGATATTAAATTTTTTTTATTTAATGTGTAAATATTCATAAGCATAATTTTAGCAAGAAATCTTGTAGG
>CAUJBZ010000489.1:0-15063 GCA_963082915.1 Dolichopus griseipennis | reverse complement strand
TTGACCGAAGAATTGCGGGTTCTAAGAACGTGCAGATTAGAAGAGTTTTTAGTTGAAATGACATTTATAGAAAAAACATCTAGGCCAAATATATATATATAATATATATTGAAAAAAAATATAAAACATGACATGTTCTATCGTGTAAATTTTTTTTCAAAGATTTATTTAACGAATTAGAATCCTTCATTAAGTTGACCTTCATTAAGTTTAGGTATAAAAGATTTGTTCAAATTGATAAAGTGCGGTCGATCGCATAATTTTTTTACCTCATTTAGTTCGGAGAAGTACTATGACTAATTTGAACTAGGATCTTCAACATCGCAAAGCGGCATATATACCTATAAATGTATTAAAGGATAAAATTTATGAAAATCCAGCTTTAAATAAACGGAAAAAATGTTAGATCTGTATACAACCACTAGAAAAAAATGACAAAATATAACTGCAAAAACCATAAAAAGCCAATCTGTTTGGACCATATTCAAGTGAATAAATTTTTATTATGTTTTAAAAAGACATGCGTCCGACGGAAGTTTAATATAAGAATATTTAATATTTTAAATTAATGTCATTATTGTAACAAACTAATTAGTAAGCTAATTAAGCCTTAATGCTATGATATAAAAGAAATATAAAAAAAATCCACTAAATAGAAACTTCCGGTAAACCTAATATAGAAATACAGAGTTTATAATGTGTAGTAATTTTCATTCTGTATTTAAGTAATTTTAAAATTTTTTTAAGTTTATTTTATCAATTCAGTGTCACCCATTTATGTGACGCCAAGTGTGACGCCTATTTATTTAATAGTAATTAAAATAACACAATGTTTAACTTTTTTTAAGTGTTTTTCTCCATTAATTATTAAAATTATGAGTAGGTAGTTGATGTTATTCTAAGATAATATTTAAGTTTATTATTATTTCTAATTAAAATTTATTAATAATAATTTTTTTTTAAAATTAATCTTCTATTTGACTTTAGTTTAATTCAAGGAATTTAAATGATTAAATATTTTCAGAAAAAAATGGAATTCTAAAACTTAGTATACACAAAAAAAACTAAATGTGGAGTAGGTGTACAAAAAGAAAATGTTATATTAGTTTTAATAGAGAAATTTTTCAAAAAGGTATAGATTTTATAAATAAAAGCTAGCACAGTCTACATTTAAGTTAAATATATTAAGAATTTATTAAATATTCAAAATTAATAAATAAAATATCAATTTCATTTATTGGCAAATTCATTTAGACATGACATTATACCAACACCAATATTTTTCTTAATTCAAAAACAATATCAGTTTGAGTTCTTCATCCATTCATTTAGGTTATACTAGAGATGGACTACCTAGGCAACTCCAAATAAATTTTGATCTAACAAATGCTTTACATAACGAGAAAGAGTGTAAAAGAGAAGCCTGTGTCAACTCTGGGATACCCGTACGACCGCAATATCGACATTATATCATCCGGTTAGAAATTCATGTATAATCCAAAAGAAAATATAAGTTGAAAAGCAGCTTTTCGAACCTCTTCTCCTACACCAACTCTTTTTATTCAAACGTTGGCCACTAAAGTTAACTACTATTGACAAAATTTCAGACATCCACTTATATTAGGTATAGAGTAATGTTCATATAAAAGAAGAAGTTGTGTAGCAGCTAATCGAACCCATTGCAGAAGACCAACCAAATTTTACACAAATTTTGGCCATAAATCAAAACTATTTTTGGAAAAATTTCAGATATCAAGCTTCAATAGGTACAGAGAATGCTCATTTTAAAAAAAGAAGTGGTATGGCAGATACTTGAACCGTGGGTAAAAAAATAGCGATGATGGCTATTGCAAATAAAGGAATTTGTAAAGATTTCAAAATCCTAGCTCCTTTATTTTTTGAGTTAACGTGGTGACAGACGGACGCACGGGAGTTATGTATGAACTTCCTAATATAACGTTAACTGAGTCAACTTCAAGTTCTACACCTGAAGTTGTTATAGAAGCTAAAACAATAGCAACAAAAAAAATTATATTTTGATTTTCATTTTTATTTTTTCTTATTTCAAAATTTAACTTAAAATTAAAAATTTACATTCATATATAAAAATCCGTAAATATATGTAAAAATGCTGAATTTGCATTATTTTTGTTTTTTGTTTTTTAAATGACAAAAACCTTGAACTCTTCAAGTTCAATGTTGTTTAAATGAATAATTTTATATTAGAAACTTAATTAATAAGAAATGCTTAGTCTTAGTTTTTTTAAGTTTAGTTTAAGTAATTACAAAAAACCGTAATATAAAATTAAGTTTTAGTTGGTTATAACTGTTCAAACGTAATATAATTAAAACTAATTAATATATAAAATTTTTTTGTTTATTTTTATAATTAAATATAATAAAACCTTTTTTTTATAAAAAATATATTTCGGGCATACATAGCTAGATTGATTTACTTTTGATTCTGATTCGATCCATACCTCTGAGTCTATATCCACAATAAAGTAATATGGTAACGCCTTTAATAATTGGTGTCTAAAGAGCATTGAATTACTAATTTCAAAAAATTTTTTAATATTAAATGTTAGATCAAATATTTCTGATAATCAGTTTTTAATAATTTTAAAAATTCTGTTGTTGCATTCTTGCATTTGAAATAAAACTGTAATTGAAATTTAATCTAAAAAGATTAGCTTACAACTTATCAAAATCCGTTTCCTCTTAATAAAAAAAAAAAAAAAAACTAAAAATACTCTTTTACTAATTGTACTTTACTTATTTTTATATACATATATATATATTATATATATATTGTAATCCTTTTTCGGAAGCTTTTTATTCTTCAACATAAAATATTACATTACATACTAAGTATAATACTAAATTCTAACATATGTATAACAATTATTGAAAATGTTAGAATATGTATAAAACAATTGGAATAATGACCTCCTCATATTTTATACGATTGTAAGAGGATTTCTATATGCTCATAGTATATGAATTCTTTCTCATGAACTCATTTACTCTTATCTTACTGCGATTATAGAAAATGAAACAATTTTTTCAACAATAATAGCAAACAAAATAATAATAATAAAAAAAAATAAAAATTAAAGCGGATCTAATGCACTTTCCTCTATAACAAAAAATCATTCATTCCTTCCTTCTTCTTCTTTTATATTTCGTTTCTCTAGCATTTTATAACTTCTGTTGTTTCTATACTAAAGCTATTTTTCATTTTATGTTCTTCTACTTATATACTTTTCCACTCTAAGTTTTTAAAATTCTACATATATAGTTCTTGTATTTTTTTAAGGGTTCATTTAACTTTTAACTTAAATCTACCATTGGTGGTATAATATCGTATACTAGTATTATAATAATGTACATGTTCCTTGTAGTTCAGGATATTCGATATTTTATTTTCGAACGTATAAAAGTATTAGGTAATGTAGGGAAGATATAAAATTCAACATGTGATTTAAAATAGTATATTGTTGGATATCCAGAGATTCCTTTTTTTAAATCCGTTTTCACTCCTATAACCTCGGGATTCCGAACTCATTTAAACTAAGCTTTCATTAGTAAATTTTTTCATTAAGCCATTGATAGGCAGGCTGTAAATTTACACAAAATTCTAAATGTAGGCTATCTATTATATTACACAAGAGTTAGTTATTATATATACAAATAAACGTTTATAGAGCCCAAACTAATATAATATAATATAATAATAATATAATAGTAATATAATAGATGGCGTACATTTAGGATTTTGTGTATAATAAAGTTAAAAAAATATTCAATTTCCGTTAACCCATCGCGGCTCAACAGTTTTAAAAGAATTTTTTTTTGTTTAATTGCAAATGGTTTAACTGATTGACTTCATCATCAATTTTAATTAAAAAACCGGTGAGGGGGGCAGCAATGAGCAGCGCGTGTAAGGTCATCTTCGGCGAGCTTTGAATCCGAGACATTTCAAATGAAAGGTCGGTGTATTAACCACAACTCCGATGGTCAGATTATTTACTTTAAATACCATAATATTTTTCAAATATTAAGGCCGCTGAAAAGGTTTGAAAAAATTATTTCAATTCTTCTAAGATTCGGATCTTTGGTTAGGGTAAGAATTTGTACTAACTAGCAGGTCGTAAACATACTGCAATATATTATAAATAGAACAACAGATATATATATCAATTATCAATTAGAATATTCAGCTAATAAAAGCTAACCAATATATTGCTCAGTTTATATGTGATATCTAACCATAGACTTAAAATACGTTATTAACTTTTTGATAATTTGTTTGCGAGGATTATGTCACTTTGATTCTGAGTCAGGATTTGCTCAGGATTTTCTAAGTCCATCGGTCCTTCAGCTCGTCTGACCGTTCCTTCGTTTCACCAATAACTCAAGAACTAAAAATGCTATTTTCATGCAGTTCAATCTAAATCTAAATAGAGTATTTTAGAGTTGTAGCTCTCTAAAAATTTTTTTTTTTTACTTGAGATTCGACTAAAACTTCGGGTACCTCCCAAACTACAAATTTTTTCTCATCAAAATTTTTCATTAATAGTTTAGAAAATTATTTTAAAGGCAGATTGATTGTTATTCTAACCCTGTTCTACGAACTCATGGTCGTTTTTTAATAAAATTTTATTTTTACCCAGACAAGGTTTTTTCTATTATTTTATTAATTTTAATTACATTAATATGAAAATAAAAATCAGTTACCCAACAAAAAATCTGGAGTGCAAGAAGAAAAACTCAATATTTAAAACATAGTATGTAGTTCTATTGTTTCAGTAAAACTATTATTGATTAAAAAATAAATAAAAGAATTTTCTGCTCCATAATGACGGAAATATGATAACTAACTGTGGTAACATATCATCATTTTGATCATTATAATCATCATTATAAACACTCATCAATATCATCAAAAAGTTTTTAAATCGTTATCAATTTAAAGATTTTATGGAACTGTAATTTGTAGGTTTATTTTATGAAAAAATAGAACCTTAGAGTTAAACCACAATTTCTCAAAATTTTTTAATTAAAAGTTGCTAGAAAATATAAAAATATAATTGGAAATAAGAAATTGTTTTAGTTATAGCTATGAATTGGTGTAATTGATATTAATCAACAACATGATGTTCAAAATAATTCAATTACATATTTCGAGGATAGGATTTAAAGTTTCAGTGATCAAAACCACTCTTGAAACTCCTAGATTTCTTAGTACTTACTGCTTTTAATTAATCAAGAATTATTGTACCATTTCATATATTTTATTTAGAATAATTAATAAGGCGTGATGACGTAACTCCTAATTCACTAAAATCCCAACTACAAAAAACCCCAATACAGTTAATACTCATTTTTTTTTTTCAAAATCATAAGTTGGGAATTAATTAATTTTTTTGGGAGTTCATTTTATTTTCAAAATTTGGGCATTGGGCATTCGTATTAACTCAATTTTAGAAATTCGAAAAATTTTTTTGGGGATTAACTAGTTTATTTCTTTTGGAGGTTAATTAATTTTTTTAAGCGAATAGTTCATTTTATTTGGGGATTAGTTTACTTATTTTGGGAATAGGTGCATTTATTCTTTTAAGGTTAGTGTATTTTTCTCAATTGAAATATTTAATATAGCGAATTCAAAAATCTAAAAAATGCAATTAAACCTGATTTTGAATGCAACTTCAAAATCCTTTGATTTTTAAAATTTAATGTGTGGACTAAATAATTAATACTCTTAAAAACTTTTATGAGCGAGGAAGCAGGAATTTTATTTCCAAACCCCTATATCCCTGAAACCCCTCAACATACAAAAAAAAAACAAAAACGAACCGAAAAACTTAAATCCTTTCAAAAAATTTGATTCAGTGTACGTAACAAAACAATTTTAAATAAATGACCTAAAAGTATGCAATTTTTAATAATTTTGTGTGCAATAATTAAAAGCTTGAATTTGGTAATAACTTTCCAATAATTTGAAATAAAATATGTTAGGGAGTTTTAGGGTCATGTGGGTTAACTCAATAACCCTAAATTAAAGGCAATCGACCTAATTATATAAAACGACGGTTAGAAGTTTTCAAAAAAGTTTCAATCTATTCTTAAAAACGTTTTTGAGCGAAGAAGCAGGAATTGTTATTCTATTGAATAAAGATCTTCGATAGTTTACAGAAAATTTTTAATGATTTGACAGACCAGAGCACTGGCACTATCACATGTTTATATTTTTAAACGCTTTCAGAGACCAAGAATTAAAATATACAAATTACTTTTATTTTGCACAAGTTCATGTTTTTAGTTAATACAAAGACGCATCTCCACAAGAGCATAAAGTTATAAGAAGAAAGTCTTTTCAAAAACTTTCTTGACCTGTAAGAGATATTTTCAAGTTTCTTTGATGCCTCAAATTAAAATTCAAAACAATTTTCGAAATTCTATTTAAAAACTCTTTGTACAAAATTTAAGTCTTAAGTAAAGTAAAAAAAAAAACAAATAAAATCTCCGATTTATTTTCTATTTCATTCCATTTAAAAAGAAATACGATCATTTTATTAAAATAATTCCGGGAAAAAACAGGAATATATTTTTAAAAAGGATGAAAATATCCTGTTTTTAAATCTATGACAAATTAAAATGATATTTTGTTTGAGTTCAGTTCGAAAGAAAATATACAAGAATGAATGAAGAAATTTGAAGGAGCCTTAGAACAGTTTTAAAATGAATTTTGAATGTTTGTTTGTTTATCAACAAAACGAAAAACCAAAGCTATATAATAAAAAAATAAAACAACAACAGGAAGAATTATATCCCTCTTTATATCTTGACACCAATTCTATACACTTTTTTTTTTAATATCCCTGAAGGAGTCTTAGGTATTTTTTCCTGTTCCTTCTTAAAAATAGTTTTCATGAAGGTAGACATTCAATTTCTTTTTCAATTTTTTGTTTTTAATAAAAAGGACTTTACTATGTTTACACACACAAACACACAAATAAAGGAAAAAAGAGAAAGAAATGAAATGTATATATACAAATAAAAAAAAGAACCAACCACAAAACTTAAATCCTTTCGAAAAATTTGATTCAGTGACGTGTCAAAACTGTTTTAAATAATTAAGTACCAAATGACCTAAAAGTATGCAATTTTTTATAATATTGTTTGTAATCATTAAAAGCTTAAATTTTGTAAAAGTTTTTCATTAATTTTTTATGAAAAGCGTTAGGGAATTTAAGGGTCATATCGGTTTACCGCATAACCTTAAAGTAAAGGCAATAGATTCAATGATATAAGACGAAGATCAGACTTTTAGATTAAAGATTTAGATAAAAAAGTTAATCAGTTTATCAAAGAATCAGTTAATCAAAGAAGTAGAAGGCCACAGCCCTTAAATCAAATTAGACTAGCTGTTTTTATTCCTTTTATATATTTAGTGTTCTGTGTAAGATATAGGGAGCTTCATCACTGCGTATTTATTACGGAACAGTCCTGTTTAAATTTTAATATTGAAAATAAATGTCATAAAATTTTATTTTTGAAATATCGTTTCCGAGAAACTTGTAATCTATGAGTTGGCAAAACAAATGATATAAAATGTGAAATAGAAAAAAAAAGAAAAGGTAAACTCTTAGTTATAAAGAAAAAACTTAATGAACCACATCTTATATATGTTTATTTTTATACATTCAAATATTGTTTTTTATATATGTATGTGTGATTAAGTTTTTCATAACCGTTCATCTGTAATATTTGATTTTAGTTTCAAATAAAAATTCAAATAAATTGTGTGAGAATCATTTAACTATATTTAAGAATACTTTATACTATTTGTTCATTAAAATCATCAGTTCAGTTCAAAGATTTTTGAAAACACTTTATGCAAATAAATTCTTGGAAAATTGAATTTCAGATATTCTAGAACTTTAGGGTTAGTACTTGAAATAAAAAATAATAAATAAATTGCATTTTCAAGGTACAAATGAATCATTTATTGTCCATATTGATTCCTGTTTAATATGTAGAGAATACGAAAATTAAAAGGCTAAGATAACAATGAGTGTGTAATATATTTCTTATTAAAGGGTGATTATTAGATTTTTTATTGGTAAATTTTTGCATGGTAGGATTATATTTTGTAATAGAAGATATAACATATTTTGAAGGGATATTAATGTTGGCGAGGATTTGGATATTTTCTATTTCAGGCCCTCCCGAACCTAGTTGGACGTCATATCCTTCAATTTAAAGAAGTCTGCCGTGTCTCCGTAAACGTAATAAAGCAAAAAAAAAAACCTATTATTGATGAATACAATATAGGTAACAAACGACGAAAGAAAGATGGGGATTGCAAATCGGCGAGATACTGGAAGCTTCCGATCGAACTAAGAACAAACGTGCATTTCTCGGGAACAAATAAAAATAGAACCTTTAAAATTCATACAAGAATGTTTCTTCCTGTATCTACCACATACTTCCAAAGCCATAAAAGCATATCTTCGAAATTAATATAATATCTGGATACTTGGTACACGGGTGTTCTATCTTCCTTATATTATGTCACTTAGTTCTGGGATAAATTGAAGAGGCAGTTAAGGCACCTCCCTCACACTCACGATCTATCAAGCATATTATATAAATTAATATAGATAGAAACTTGAAATTTAATAAAAGTCTGTCATGTTTTGATTAAAACATCAAAATTGGGAATAAATTTGGACACAACCTGCATATCTCTCAAAACTTAACAAGCATATCTTCATAATTAATAAAAATATGGGCACTTCAAATTTAGGTCAAGAGTGTTCTGCTATGCTTTCATTATGTCCCTAAAATTTGGTTTAATTTCGAGGGGTTGTTTTGGTACCTCGAACTTACCTTAACAGATTTTATCGTCAAAGTTTTGATGAATTGCAGTTTTGGTTCGTGAACCTGTCACTCAGCCTTCAAGAGCTGACAGTCATATCTTCGGAATTAATAAAGTTCCAAAATTGAAATTTTGTGCAAGGGATTTGTGTCCAGTTTTCTGAATGATCCAGGAATCTGCAGAGAATTGAAATGGGTGTTTGTGTAACTGTCAATTAAATTTTTAAAATGTAGGATATTATTGTAAGGCAATTACATCGAACTACTGTTCTTTTATTACTTCTTTTTAAACAGTATTTATTAGTTGTGGTTCATTTGATCTTAAAATTCTCTAAGGCATTGGTACAAGAAAACTCATTCCTTGATTTTACATTTTTAAAGTTTGAAACTAAGTTAAAGTTAATCTTGATAATGAAATTTTGGAAATGGAGTATTCGTTAAAAAAGGCATTCCTATTCTGAATGCCCTTACCATAACAGGCAAATGGAAATTTTTCATTCCTATAAGGCACTATACTAAAGATTGTAGACATTTTTTAGATTATTATGAGATTGAGTTCAAATTAAAAGTTGTAAAATAAATCCAAAGTCATTACAAAATAACGCAAACATATAATAAAGATAGATTCTAGAAAATCCCATATTATAATTCTTTATTGAACTTTAATCTTTGGAACATTTATTCCTTGTACCATTTATTTTCCAAACTTATTTGAATGTTATTCTTAAGATGAATTATTTACAAATCCCTTGAGGATATGCTATTTTATCTCTAATATTTATATTTAAAATTTTCATATACATCCTGATACATATATGTAAATCTACATAGGTTTTTAGAACCATGTATAATAAAATATTATAATTTACAGGAGATGTTATATTAAATGATATATAAAATATTTTTTTTATAAGGTCCAAAAAAACTAATGAACAAGAACTGATCATTGCCAAGTTTGTTTATTAAAAAAAAAAAAAAAAAAACTATAAAACTCTAGAACTCCAGATCTCTGGAAGCCTTTTTAAGAACTATGAAAGAATATAATGTATAAGAATAAATAAGGAAATGATATGTTGTTTATATTCCTTGGTTTTTTTTTTTATATCCAATCATAATAATCCATATAAAGTTATGGCTTATAATATTGATGCTAAAATAAAAATAGTGATGATTATGATGAAGTTTATGTATAATAATGAATATAATAATGATGTTCCATAGAATATATTCGAATACATAAAAAGTGGAGACAATATAATAGAAAATATTATTATGTTTTTGTTTTTTACATTGTTTATGTTTTCTTTAAAAACCGGCAGACCACTATACCATTACTCCTACAACTACTACTACTACTTGTTCTAGGCTTCTACTGCTCAGTGCTTCTGCTCTAGGTTTTTCTATTTCTTCAAATTACCCTTTGTTGCGTAAATTATTATGTTTTTTTTGTGCTTTTTTTGCTTTTATTGAAATCAATATAAAAATTATGTAAGAAAAAAATGATAATAATAATAATGATAATAATAATATTGTTGTTTTTATTCGTTATTATTAAAAAAAATATATATATTTTCTATTAGTCTTCCTGTTTTTCTTTCCTACTTATTTTTATTATCCTTTATTTTAGTACAGTTTATTTTATATCCAGAATCTACAGATGAATGAGCTTTTTCAGTTAAAATGATAATGATTTAGTATGTATGAATTATTATGTTTGTTATGCGTAACTGGTTTTAAGTTCAAAAATCTAACGTTCTCATTAAAAGGTCTAAGTATTCCTAACTTAAGGAATGGGAGCATGGCAGTAGCTGAGGGCATGGCAGTACTTTTCTTTGTACTAAATTATAATATTTAGGTCCTACAGTTATTACACGCAGAATTTAAGATAATTAAGCTCCTGCTCTGAGACTTAAGTAAAATGTTATGATTGACAGAATTTTAGATCTCTTTTAGTTAATGAAATGAGTCTATTTCAAAATTATTTTGTAAAAACATGGCTCTATTGCACCAATTAATATGTATTCCATTTATCAAGCACCAATTAATATGAATTCCATTAAGTCATCATATTTTGATAAGTGATTTTTTTTTATTAATTAAATATCAGAGTTTTGGTGTTACAAATTATTTTGATTCAGCAAAAACTTATCGAAAAAATGTTTATTTGATTAACAATAGGGTCCAGATAACTTGATACGTTTTTCTTGAGTAAAATAAATTTTGCAATTTTTGAAAAATAAAATTATATATTTTAGAAATATGAAAAGTAATATTTGGATTAACGCTTTTGTTTTATGCGGGTGGGTACTGCTCGGACAAATTTGGAATTGCAGAAGAGGAAAAATTTCTTTTGTATATTTTGATCTTGGTCTGTTCTGTTAAAGCGTTCTTGTTAACTAAAGTTAAGGTTAAGGTTTACTTGTTAAAAGATATAATGTATAAATTATTTATAATAAATAATTAATTTGATAATTTTGTTTAGTAAAAGTCTTGATTACAAAATTTCCTATTAAAAGTGGTTGAAAATTGTTTGAGCCGACTGATCAAAAAATTGTTTGAGCCGACTTATCAAAAGAATTTTAAGCACCTCTAATTAATAAAATTTATTAATTCCTCTTATTGTTGTTGTTTAATGCTGAAACTAAACAACTATTGAAATTTATTTCTATTATTCCTAATTCTAGAATTTTTTAAAGTTTTAATTCTAGTGGAAAGTAATCTTTAATTAGTTACTTTGTAATACAATCAAGAAATACAATCTTCCTAAAAGTATGCAATGTGTATATCCTTTTAATACTTGTTACTAAACTATTTTGCGTCCTTGAAACTGATTGCAAAGAACAAAAAGGATAATCAATATTCGAATTTTCCTAAAAATATGCAATATTATTTCCTCTTATTACTTATAACTTAACTATTTTGAGCCCTTGAATTGTTTTAATTGGTTGTAAAGAACAAAGTCGGTCAATATCCAAATTCTCCTAAAAGTATGCAATTTTTATAACCTGTTATTACTTATAATTAAACTCCTTTGGGTCCTTGAATTAATACTGATTGTAATAGAACAAAAACGATGGCTAATATTCGAGTATGATTTAAAAATATTAACCAATTCTCACCTATGAAATTGTAAAATTAAACGTTGATTTTACAATTTCATATGCCACTAATTTTTTAGACAAAGTTCAAATCGATACGCTGACTTGAATATTAACAAATAGACTGCAAGTCATTTTGAAATCAGTCAATGATAAAAATTCCTTACTTTTATTTTGTAATAATATGGAAAAAAAATAAAGAAAATATGAAAAAGGAAAAATAGGATAATGAAAAATTTATATATATAGGAATCTTTTAATATAATAATAATCATAGGAAAATTCTTCATAATATTTTTTTTTTTTTTTTTTTTGTGTAACATTGCATAAAATAAAAAATTTTATTAAAAAAAATATATATATATGCGTATATAAAACAGTTTATTGGTATTAAAAAATTTAATTTGAAGAAGAAAAGTATGAAATCATACGAATGTAATGTATTAAAAGTGCTGTTCTTGTAAAATTGATATTATGCTTAATGTTATAAAAAAAAAACAAAAGTAATTCATTAAAATATATTCTTAGGAATCCATTTTTATTATTATTTAAATTTTAATAGAAGTTCTTAAACACATATATAAAACCTGGTAAGTAAGAGATTTATATTGAAATAAATCCTTTAAAAAGGGATGGTAATAGCTGGGTAATGGTCTTAATACATATATTAAAAAAAATAACAGTTTAATTGGTAATAAATGAAGATACTTTTAAAAATGATGGTTAGAAAGTATTAGATGTTATAACAGTTATTAGATAAAATAAAATTTTATTGTAGTTAGTGTCTTTATAAGTCAGATATAATTAAATATTGTCTTAAGAGATAATGACTTCGTTTTGGAAATTTTGAAATTAATATTAAATTGATTATTATAAAAGGCTGTATGAAAAAAGTTCCCAAAACCAAAGTGGAAATGCCCCGAATATTTAAAAATATGTAAAATGTTCTCAAAATACCCATTTTATAAAAGTCTCGAAAAGAAAGGAATAAATAGCCCATATAAAATACTAAGTTGCTGACATATTATGTATGAAAAGTCCACCCCAAACTTGGTTTTCAGAGTTTGATACAAAATCAGGGTTCCATTGTTTAAATGCTCTGTTATCGACATTTTTTGTTTTTTTCCTAAGGGAGGAAAAAAGCATCAAAAAGCACCTGAAATCCTAATCCCCCAGGTAGTGTGAGATTTCTACTCGACTAAAACAAGCTGCCGCCGTAGCCAAAATAATGAGATAAGCATCCTAGCTGCTTGCGCAGTATTATGACATAAATATAAATGTCTATCAAGGGTTGAATGGGTAACCAAAGAGGTATAAGTTGACTTCCTTCTTGAATTTTCCTAGATCATACGTATTGGGAAACAATTATGGGGATATTGTGCCCCTTAAAAAAGAATTCCTAAATTTTTACAGTTCTTGTTCTAAAAAGCTCTACTGTATATGAATGAGATTGAGCTGCTAACCGTGTGTTATGGCAGTAGTGTTTGATTTTAGACATAATATTTTTAATTTCATCTGAAGTATTACCTAGTTCTAGTAGACATAGTATTTATTTAAAAGTTTTCAAAGTTTTTTTTATGAAAAAAATTTAGGAGAGGGTTTTAAATATAAAATCAGGAATTAAATAAATTGCTTAGCGGGGGGCCTCGTTATGTTAAATGCTTCCTTGCTAACTTGTTATATATAAAAAGAAGTTAGGAGTTGATTGCAAAATTCCTAGAGTGTAAATTACAAAATCAATCCGGAATCCAATAAATTGTTTAATGGAGGTTTGGAACTATCGACCCCAATTATATTAAAAGCTACACTAGGGATATTAAAACCCATAACTGTTCTATATTTTCTGTAAAAGCAAATGTTTAGCTTGAAACTAAAAAAAATCTAAGTTTCCAACAAACAACTGAATCTAACTATCATATATTCTTTTGAGGCCTATTAGCATAGGTATGTAAAAAGTTCCTAATATACAATTTTTTAAAAAACCCCAAAGTAAACGAGAATACTTCAGATCTTCCAGTTTTCATAAATCCAATACCTACTGAAACTTTAAAAACTAGTTAGAGATTAAGTCCAATATTTCCCAAACACTCATTTCAATATTTTTAAAGTCCAAATTGCTTTAAAAACTAAATTTACATTAATTAAGTTGATGTTATAAGCATTTCTAATAAAACTTTAGGATTTAATTTAGATTTTAAGTTTGAAAAAAACTTTAATTCTTTAATTTATATTTGTTTTCCATTTATAAAAGTGCTTTTTTTCAGTATTTCATAAAATATTTGTAAAACCCAACCTTGCACAAATTTAATTAGGAAAGAGACGACGATTTATACAAATAAAATAAAGACCTACATTAAAATTTTAAAAGTACCAAAAAAAAGTATTACCTAAAATCCTTGGCAAACATTTATAAAAATAACATTTTTTTCATAACATCTACTCCTGCTGTTGTTTACTGCTCTTTTTTTTTAACTATTCTTGCCAACTTAACACTTTTTCTTCTGAAAATATTACACTAAAATGTTACCTTTAAATATTTACCAATCTTATTAAAAATTTAAGGACGAATATTATTTTTTCTTCTTTTTATTTTTAACTTTTTTTGCATAACGATTATTTTTCGATTATAAAATGTTAGACAGTAACATAAAGTCGGTAAAGTTGGTAAAACTGGTTAAAAACAAACAAGTGGAAATCAAAAAAAGTGTAGAAAGGGTGAACCGAATAACAGTTGTATTGTAATTGGAATTTTAAGGACTTCGTTTAATTTTTGAGATTTTAAAAGGGTAAGCATCTGTGCGAAATTAAAAATGCAAACTTTAAAGCTTGATAAAGTTTGAATGTAAAATGTAATAAATTATGTTAAATTGTTTAATTTCTCAGCCCTTAAAGCCTATAATGTTACCAAAAAATTAGATTTTAATTTAAGGTCGTCATTTGCATTGAGTTCTGGGGTACAATTTTTAAATTTATCATAAAATTGCTGTGAAATTTGAAAATAATTAGCTTCACATAGTATTGAACATTATTAAATAAACTCACTTGCAAAGTGGAAGAAACAACATTTAAGTTCGTAAAA